>JASSUY010065968.1:0-29751 GCA_032466535.1 Forpus xanthops
CCCTCCCCAGCATCCCTATAGGCCCCCTTCAGATACTGGAAGGCTGCTATGAGGTTTCCATGCAGCCTTCTCTTCTCCAAGCTGAACAGCCCCAACTTTCTCATCCTATCCATATCTAAAATATGACCAGGTCAAGGGAGGGGCTCTCCCCCTCTGTTCTATTATGGGCATGCTCAGGACTCCCTATAACCTTCAAACCCGCTCAGCATCACCCCGTGAGCACTTGAATGGCTGCCTGGCATGGGGAATGCCAGCAAGGGTGACCTTGGTTCAGATGGATCTTACCTTTCCTGTTCACCTTCAGTGTCCAGTGGTAATCAAGGCACTCCTGATCAGACAGGCATGAAGGGCTCCCTGGGGATGCTCTTACCCTTCTCAGGCAGGGCTGGCAGTGCCTGCTTCTAGCCCAGGGCAGTCACAGCTCTTTCTTGGGATGGCATGAATGACAGGCTGTGCATACGGGGAAATCAGGGAGAAACCTCTGGTGCCCCTTTGCTCACTGTAGGGGCTACAGGCCAAGCAGCATCTCTCCAAAGACAGCAGTAAGACTTTGCATCTGACCTCTCCCTTATCATCCCTAGGGATACACAGGATCTGTGGCAGCTTCTTTCCTTCTCTCCTCCATAGCACTTCATCCCTGGTGCATCCACCTCCTGGAGCACAATGTCGGGGACCCTTTGCCCCTCACCTCTACCTGCCTTTCCCCATACAGCGATGCCCCTTACAGCACAGTCCCTTGCCCTACCCCTGCTTTGCAAAGTTCAGCTGCTTGGCTGCAGGCAGCCCATAATACCATTTTACAACAAGGTGACCCCTGCTCTTTGATGTTGTGCAAGTCCCTGTCCAGCTGACTGCTGAGCTGGTCACCTAATGTGTTGTGACAGGTTAACTGGATGGAGCTTGCAAAGGGACCATGTCTTCCCCCTCCTTTCTGTGCAGGAGATAACAGAGACTTGGATCCCCCTTCTGCCAAGCAATGGGGGATTTGAAGGATGAAGGTGAAAGACATCACCCTGACCCTGAAGTCATCATCCTGACCCTGCCACCAACCCATTGGACACACCAATGTGGAGCTAACTGGAGGGACAGGAGGGCAGATCTGGTGCTTTCTATGGTGGCTGTGGGTTGGTGTTGTGTCACCTTTGCTGGACACATCACCTTCCAGTTACCTTCTGCCCCTCACTGCTCTTAACCAGTTTAAAACCAGGGAACAGTTGCTTTTCCTTTCTCTTCTTCACTGAGCTCCTAGCATGGCTGCTGCATCCATCCCATCCTTGGCTGGGGACACCTCGCCAGGAGCAGGGCCGGCACTGCTCCAGGGACAGTTGGTGGTACAGGAACAGGCGTATTCACACTGGCATTGTCAGAGACAACAGTTTCCATGGGGAGAGGAGGAAAACCCAACAAACCCCGATTTATCCAGCCTCTTTGCCAGTATCTGCTCTCAGGCATGGGCTGTCCAAACTTCACCCAAGCTGTCTGCACAGTTTCCAATCTATCTCCTCCCCATGCTGTGTGCCAGCAGCAGAAGGGTTAAAGGTGATGCTCAGGACAGATATTGAAGCACTGGGAACCGCTTTCCAAAGCCTCCTCTGAGCCTTCTCAAAACAGGGCCTCAGTTTCCCTCTTGTCTACCCAGGGCTGGGATCTCTGATCATAAATGACTGCCTTGGGGAAGGACTTTCCACAGTGCAGCAGAACCACCTACTGAAGGAGCAACTCTCTTGTTCAGGTGACACCCTAAAATCTCTATTTTTCCAGAATAAAGGATGTTGATCCAGCTCTTATCTGCGTAAAATTTGACTCATCCTGGGGAGCAGAAACCACAAAGGAAATCAAATCTAAAGTCAGTATTTGTAAAGCTTGTGCTTCTGTATTGAATCTTTCAAAGATGCAGGGTTAGCAAAACTGAGCACTGCAAACCCCACATCCCCACATGGACACTGGGGCTTCTTTGCTTGGACACCTGGATCAGTTAAACCCCTTTCTCCTAAGTTTCATTGGAGAATTGGCTCTTCCTGATCCCAGGCACCCTCAGAGGACCCATCCTCAGCTGGGGAAGACCAACCCCAATGGCAGGAGAGGTTGGTAGGAGGGGAATTGCAGACCCAGGTGTGGTTGCAGGGGAAGACCTGTTGAGACCAGGATGTCTGGCTAAGTCCACAGCATATCTGTGCCAGCAGTGCTGGGCTAGGAGGCAGGAGCAGGCAAGGACAGTGCTATCCAGCCAGTGTGGGCAGGAAAGGGAACTGCTGCTGGCTGTGAGCAGAAGGTGAGGAGGAGATGGGGAAAGGAGGATGGGAGTGACAAGGGCAAGAGCTGGATGTGTTAGTGATGGTGCAAGCATAGTCCTGTCAGTGCCAGCCTTCATCCCGAGTGACATCCTGACAGCCTGGACAAGGACAAGGCAGGAGGAGAAGGCAAGGAGGGGAGGGAGATGGGCCCCTGGTACAGTGACAACTCATGGATACCACTTTGAAGGGCAGCAGGAGCATCTCCTCCTGGGTACCTCAGTCGGGGCTGTGGGGTGAGGGCTTTGTGCTGGGTGTTTTCCCTTTGAGCAGTTCCAGTAGCAACCCCTTCCCCCCCCTCATTTCCTGTGCACCGAGCCTGGCCATTGCCACAGATCAGATCTCCTTCTCCAGAAAACTCAAGTGTTTTCCTTGATGCTCATCTGATGGGGAGCAGGAGGATGGGCACAGGTTGGGCTCTCCACTTAACAAGCCTACACCCCAGTCCTGCCAGGACACTGAGTTGTAGCAGTGATGCAGCTGGGTTTCCTGCTCATTTCAAATTAGCTGAAAACACTGAGGAAGGCCGAGATGGGGCTTGGAGCAATCTGCTCCAATGGAAGATGTCTCTGCCCATGGCAGGGGGCTGGAACAAGTTGAGCTTTAAGATCCCTTCCAACCCAAACCAGGCTGGGATATGCTCCCTACTGCTTTGACTCTTTAGGAGGGTCACAGCCAGCTGGACTTGCCTCACAAGGGGTATTAAGAGATTGTATTTGTGGGGTGCAAGACCCGTGTGCTGGGGTGGCTTGCTCTGGACAGACGCAGCCTCCATCCTTGTAGTAAATCAGGTGTGGAGCCGAACTGTTGGGTGAAAAACTAGTGAGTGCTGTGCAGAGGTTCAGAGCTATGATGAGTCTATTTCCATTGGAATGACAGTGTAGTCAGATTTTGGGCTCAGCTCACTGCCCCTTGTTCAAGACAGGCAGAGCTGGACTGAAGGGCTGTAAAGAGGAGACGCTTGAAGGAGAACGGTCCCATTTCCCCAACACACTCTCACCCTCTAGCACCGGCTGCTCAGGTAGCAGAGGAGCCTTAGTGCTTAATAACCCTCAGGGGGTGTTTCTTCCATGATTTCAGCCTCTCTTGTCCATGGGAGCTTCTGCAGTATAGCCCCCATTGGCTATGCTGATATTTAGCTGAGTCCCCCATGCCCTACCGGTCCCTGTCCCCTCTGTGCTCCCAGATGCTCCCGGTCAACCCCGCGGCTCCTCCGTTATTAGGCTTTCGCTGCCTCAGCTGTTGCTAGGGGCCCGTTGCCAAGGACCAGTTGCCAACATCCGGGTCCCGCCTCTGGCGCCAGCGCGCTGCATCCGTTCTTCCACGTGACTCTAACGGGAAGATGGCGGCGCCCAGAGGCAGGCGTGCGCGGCGCTGAGTGCAGTGGAGTCCGACTCCTGTTGCTGCCATGTCGCGACTTATCGTGAAGAACCTCCCCAATGGGGTGAGCCTGCGGGTAGAGAGAGCCTTCCTGCTGCAGAGATGGGTCTGAGGCGTGGGCAACGCGGAGGGAGAGGTCCTGGGCTGTAAGGGGTCGTGGGGATGTGCTGGGGCCTCCGTGGGGTCTCACAGTGCCTGTGGTTGAACTGGGGAGTAACTGCGGCAGGACAGCGCTATTGGACCCTGGTCTCGGGATGCAGCCTTTAGCTGCAGCAGTATTGCAAGCAGAGATTTGTAGATGGAGTGGATCTAGGGGGGAGTGAAGGCGTTTGGTGGTTGGGGGGGGGGGGGGGTTTAATCAGGATGCCACAATACAGTGTGGTTCCTACACCGCATTGGAAGCTCTTGGATAGGAAATATTTTGGGCTTGTCTGCAGAATGCTTATCTGGTTAGAAACATAGAAAAGAGCAGGTTAGAAAAGACCTTTAAGATCATTAGATCCAACCATTACCCCAGCAGTGCCAAGGCCACCACTAACCCATGGCACTGAGGCCTCATCTCCACGGTATGTGAACACTCGCAGGGACGGTGGCTCCAGTACTGCCCCGGACAGCCTATTCCAATGCCTGAGCACCCTCTGGGGAAGGAATGGTTCCTCAGCTCCATCTAAACCTGCCCTGGTGCAGCTTGAGGCTGTTTCCTCTTGTCCCATCCCTTGTTCCTTGGGAGCAGAGCCCAGCCCCTCCTGGCTCCATCCTCCTCTCAGGCAGTTGTAGGAAGCAGTCAGGTTCTCCCTGAGCCCTCTCTTCTCCAGACTGAACCCCCCAGGTCCCTCAGCTGTTCCCCATCACACTGTGCTCCAGGCCCTTCATCAGCTCCATTGCCCTTCTCTGGCCTCGCTCCAGCACCTCAAAGTCTCTTTTGTAGTGAGGGGCACAGAACTGAGCACAGGATTTGAGTTGCAGCTTCACCAGTGCTCAGTACAAGTTGGTTGTATTGCATGTTGATTTTCCTTCCTGTTGTTCTTCTGCATTTCCCAGATGAAAGAAGATCGCTTTCGGAAGCTGTTTGCTGCCTTTGGCACACTGACTGATTGTTGCTTGAAGTTCACCAAGGAGGGCAAGTTTAGGAAATTTGGCTTCATTGGCTACAAGTCTGAAGAGGAGGCTCAGACAGCACTGAACCACTTCAATAGAAGTTTCATAGACACATCTAGAATCACAGTGAGTGCATCTTTAAAAACACCTTCCTTTCATTCTTAAGGAACTTTGCTATTGGAGATTTTGGTGCCAAAGGAAGCTCAAAGATCAAGTCCTCTGTAGCAAGAGAGCAAAGCCTGATGCCAGACCTCATGGCTGGAGTCTGGAGCAGTTAGTTGATTCAGATGAGCTATGTTTAAGCAGTAGCAGTGATTTCAGTGCTGGTTGGAACAGCAGTGTCAGATATTGAGCTGGCATAATCTGAGCTTTTGAAAGTAACCCCTTTTTTCTCAGGTCATTTATCTTTCTGTTCTGGGCAGAGAATGATTCACAATAACCAAGACAACTTGCGTGTGCCTAAACGAGCACAATAAACTGTTCCCAGTGCTGAGGAGATGTGTAGCTCTGTTGCCTGTTCTCCTGCACACACACTCCTTCCATCCTGTCAGGATTATAAGAGAGGTTCCTGTGTGAGGCTTAGCCAGCAGTTACAGTGTGTTGAACATACGTTTAACTAAAGATCTTATTCTTTTCAGGTTGAGTTATGCAAGTCTTTTGGTGACCCTTCAAAACCCAAAGCGTGGAGTAAGCACTCTCAGAAGGTCCCTCCCTCTGAAAAACAGACTGAGAAACCTGTGGCAAATGCAGCTCCTGCAGGCACAAAGAAAGTGAGTCTTGTTTGTTTCCTTGAGGCTCTGCTATGTGTCAGTGACTTGGTAAAGAGAAGGGTAGCCTAGTGTGTGGAGAAGAGGATGGAGTAGCTAGAACATTGCTGTTGGAGTCCTGATTCTGGAATTTTCTGTGCTCCCTCTACCATTAGTTTACTTGAAATGGTCTTGACTGTGTTTCTAATAAGCTTTTCTAAAGATGTTTCTGATTTTATTTGTCTTTTCCTAGGATAAAAAGAAGAAAGATCCAACAGAAAACTTAAAGGAGGTGAGCTGAGGTTGAACTCCAATCCGTACGTTCTTGCCAGCTTGTAATAAGAACAAGAGCTGCAGAGCTCCTTTCCGTACCCTGCTTCCCATACTGGTAATTCAGGCAAGGTGTATGATTTAAGCAACTCCATGTCAGTTCAACTCTACTGTAACAAACCCTTATTGTAATAATCCTGATTCTGGGAACCAGTTTTTAACTGTTAGCTCCTCCTGCGTGTTCATGCACTTTGTCCAGAACAATCCTGTCTCAGAAATGCTGGAGTTTAATCATATATGAGTTTTGTCACATTTGACTTGTACGTTTCTTTCTCTTTTTAAAGTTTTGGCCGCTTTAAAGTACTTTCTGGACATGAAGTACAGGAAAGAAAGAGTAGGACTGAGAGATTCTTTGATTCCATGGTATTGAGGGGACTTGAGTCACTGTAAGTGCTCAACTTGTCAGTGTGAACTTCCCTTAAGGGATTTGTTTTGTTACATTGCTGGCAATGAGATAGTAGCTTTGAATTCGAACTCCTACAAGCTCTCCTCTGTCTTCACAGCTTGTCTGCTTGGTTTCTTTTTCCACAGCTGGAAGAAGATAAAAGATTCCAAGAATTCTTGGTGGTTCACCAGAAGCGGTCTCAGGTGGCCACTTGGGCTAATGACACTTTGGCAGAGGAGCCCAAGAAGGGAAAAGCGAAGTCAGCAGCTGATTATCTCAACTTTGATTCAGATGAGTCTGAGGAGCTCAGTGAGCATGGGAGTGAACCCTCGGAAGATGAAGAGGAAACTAAAGGTACTGAAAGGAACTATCACCCTTTGCTTGCCTTTACTGTGGTGAGTATGAGAGCGGGATGCTGGCAGGACCTGGCTCAGCGTCTTGCCTCCACGTGGTGACAGTGTAATTGGGATGGTCATTTCCCAAGCATGGGTCTTATTCTGTGTTTTCCCAAATTCAGGGAAATGCAGTTTCTGATACTATGGGGATGGCATTTGTGCCTTCCCCTAAGGCCTTAAGGAAATGTCTAGGTATAAATAACAGGGCAGACATCTGCATCTTTCCCTTAACTGCTCTTCTAGCCTGCAGCCACTTTCATCTCCAGGATTTCCAGACCTGGATGTTCTTTCTGTTTATTTAGTAACCTTTAGCTGATGTCTGTGAACTTATCTGCTCTGCTTTTTATATATTTCTGGAAGTGGGCCCTATCAGAGTTGATTGGAAGGGGCAGAGTTCAGTATTTTGAATCCTGAAAGGGAAACTCTATTTAGTGGAGCAGTCAGTTAACTTAAAAGAC
The DNA here is from genome assembly GCA_032466535.1 of Forpus xanthops. Lineage (NCBI taxonomy): Eukaryota > Metazoa > Chordata > Aves > Psittaciformes > Psittacidae > Forpus > Forpus xanthops. Next base: position 7,084 of record JASSUY010065968.1, read on the forward strand.
TGAGGAATCTGGGCTGCATTCTGGTGTGTGTCTTCTTAGAATGCAGTGTTCCTGCACCAGTGATTAATGTGGTTTTGTAGCATTTCTCCCTCCCTACATGGTATTTCCTTACACTGCTCTGTTGGAGTGAATGACATTTTCCCTGCTGCTCCTCATCTCTCTTTAGGTAACTCAAATGTAAGTGCAATGAGTTGATCTTTGCTGGAGGGGTGTTTTGGAGCAACAGCTTCCTCCATCCTTTTCCCTGCAAAACCTAAACTGAACAACTGAAAAGCTTCTCTGGGGTCTGCTTGAAGTATTTAGTTAAAATTGAGACAAAATACTTTGTTGTGGAGTTCCTCCAGCTCCTTTGTTTTGCTTTGAAAAGACAAGTGATCCAGACTATCAGTTGGGAAGTGCTGACATAAAATTGCTCTGCTGTTCATAAGCCTTTGCTTCCCATGGAACAGGTAGAGCAGAGGAAGGTGGTTTTCATGGTTGTGTTGGTTCTTGGCTTTTGCCTGACTGGAGGGAGGGAGCGAGCAGCAGCATCTGTATATAAAACTTCTCTGGTCTCTCCTCTGACAGTAAAGAAAGGAGGCAAGAAGGCAGCTGCCAGCAAAGACCTCTCAGATATGGATTACCTGAAATCTAAAGTGGTGAAGGATTCTTCCTCCTCATCCAGTACAGAGGAAGAAACAAATAGTGAGGAGGAAGTGGAAGAGGAAAGTGAGAGTGAGGAAGATTCAGGAATTGTGGAAACCATCGGCACCCACACAGATAAAAAGGGGAAGCCAAAAGCCCAACATACACAGCAAGAGATGCCAGTGGAGAAGAAGAAGAAAGGATCCACACTAGAGGTACAGCTGAATTAGACTTGTGTTTATCTAAAGCAGGAGCTTTGTGGGATAGTATGTGTCTGGTAGTCATTCCAGGAATGAACTGAAAGCTTGAAGGCTGTGGGACCACCATCAGTACCAGTTTTTTGCCTCACTGGGTGGGAGCCAGTCAAAGAGTTTGCTGGATCTCCTCTTTAGTGCTGATTGAATTCCTGAAGTCAGAGCTTCCAAACACGTGCTTCTAGTGCCCTTTCCAGATGCTTCTTTGTTTTTCTAGTGTCCTCTCTGTCTGCAGGAAACACTGTTCTGCAGACCTCCATTTGTAGTGACTGGGTTTGACTATTTCAGCCAGACTTTACACTCTCCCCTGGCACTTCCTGCCCAGGCTGATGCAATTGCAAGGATCTCTTGATTTTCTCTCCTGCTCTTTCCTGTTTAATGGACAAACCCAGCTTGTTGTGCTGGGATTTTTGTTGGTATTCACTCGGCTTTTCTTCTTCTCTGCCCCATTCTTCTGTGCAGAACCAAAGCAGCTCAACAGAAGCCAGCACGCCATACACAGTGAAGCTGCGTGGTGCTCCCTTGAACATCAGTGAGGCAAGCTGTGTTATTGAGCTGGAGAGGGAGTCTCGGGGGTGTTCTCAGGGTGTTCCTCAGCACGATCTTTGCAGAGGCTTCTCTGCGGAATAGCTCCAATGTCTTCATTTATGGAGCTGTTCTGAGGGTTGGAGGTGCAGTTGGGGAAGATTTGTGCAGAGAATTGTGTGTTGCAGATGGTTTTTTTCATGGTATGTATATAAAAATGAAGTCTGAAACCTGCTGCTTCCTGTATCTGAGACCTTAAAGAGTTCCAATTCTTCTTGCAGCAAAAGATTCGTGACTTCTTCTTGCCTCTGAAGCCAGTGGCAATCCGGGTAGGAAAACCCACACAGGGGAAGAATACAGGTAATGTCTATATGTGGAAGGGGGAAAATGGATCTGTGAGTTAATGGAGCTCTCAATCAATCACACCTCTGCTCTTTTCATGTGCAATTCCAAATCACTGACTCCTGCCCTGATTCTTACAGACCTTTCTGTGGCTTTGCAACTCTCCTGCCCTAGTTGCTGTCGGTAGAATGCCATGGACAGAGTAATGTTGGCTGTGCATCCTTAGGAGTAGCAGCAGGAGCCTTTCCCTTTGATCTGTCTCTGGAAGTTTCCTAAACATCCCAAACCATGCCAAGGAAAGCCTCTTCCTCTGGGATAACTGCTGTATCAGTTGCAGAGCAGTCTTTAGCTAAGGTGGGTCTCCAGACAGGTTATGGCTACTGGAAGTGCCCACCAGAAAGAGTGTGGAGCCAGTTCTCAGAGCTGCAGGGGACTTTACTGCTCTCCTTTCATAGCCTAACAGTGGATGTGCCATTTAGCTGTTCTTAGAGATACCTTTAAAAGCCTACCTCAGCTGTTAAGTCAGGCTTCTTTGGTTTGCATGGAGAGAATAAGCTTTGAAAAGGCAGCATTCCTGTCTGACATGGCCATTTTCAAGCTGGTTTGAAACTTTAATGGAAGCTGACTGCTTTATCTGTAGGAATCTATATTAAAGAAAGCCAAATTCACCCTTAATTAGCCAATTAGTGGTTGTATGTTCCCCACATGATGCTCAGTTGAACCTTTCCTTCCTTCAAGGTTACATCTTTGTTGACTTGAAGAGTGAAGCAGAAGTGCGAAGGGCCTTGAAGCGAAAAGAATGCATAGGTAAGGGCTGTTTGTTCCTTCTTGTTGTGGCTGATGTTGATGGCAGGGTGCTCAGCTGCTGAAGTGTTCACTGCAGAAGCATCTCTTCTTGTTGTATTCCAGGCAGATGGTGGGGGTGGTTTTCCCTGCTCAGCTGACATGGGGTAAACCAGGTGATGTGTCAGGAGCAGTGTAGAATTGGCAAGAGACTGAGCTTTAGCCCTTGTTTTTTGTCATGTGCTTCAAGTGTATCTTGGTACAATAATGATGCTGTTTAAATCTGGTTGGGATAGTGCAGGGGATTTGTACAAACAATTCTGTAAGCGTGTGATTGCAAACTGCTCTTGGCTTAGCTCTTAGTGGAATGAGTTAAATAGTAAAGGAAATGGGCAGACGCCTCACACTAGACAAGGTTGCTCCAAGCTCCATCCAACCTGGCCTTCAACACTGCCAGGGATGGGGCTTTTACCACTCCTTTGGGTAACCTGTTCCTGTGCCTTACCACCCTAAATCATGCAGCATTCTGCTCAAAGCTTGTGGAATTCAAGTTGCTCGTGTCTCTGCTGTAAGCAGAGGCTCTTTGCACATTGATACTGATTGCCTATGGCCTTGGGAAGCAGCTAAAGTGCATCTGTGTGTGTTTGTGGATCAGGTGGACGATGCATTGAGGTGCTCCGATGCAGGAATACCCCAAAAGAAACTGTTACAACAAAACCTGATAACCAGCCTTGGCAAAGAAGGAAGAGAGATGATGAGGAAGAAGAGGACTTGTCTGAATCAGGGAGACTCTTTGTCAGGAATCTTCCCTTTACTTGCACTGAGGAGGATTTGGAGAAGATCTTTTCCAAGTATGGTAAGTATTTGCTGCAAGACTGGGTCTTGCAGGGCTGCATCTTTCCTTCATGTACATGGAGGTTTTCTTGCTGGATGTGATAGACAAAGCTCTGTGTCCCAGCACCTCTTGAATATGGGCCAGTCCCATCATCTTTATTGCTTGGGGTGGTAGTGTTTGGATGTTTGGCTTGGAAACTGATGCTTGCTCCATGCTTCCTTTCTCAAAGCACATGCTGCTGTGCCAGCTTGGAAACTGATTGCTGGCTCCATGCTTCCTTTCTTAAAGCACATACTGCTGTGTCTACCCTCACTCATCTCATCACTGGTATAACAGTAAAAGCTCTTGCCAGTCTGGATAGGCTCCAAGTCTTGGTGGGATGGGGAGGATGGGAAGAAAGGAATCATCCAGTTCCAACCCCCTGCCATGAGCAAGGACACCTTCCACTAGAGCAGGTTGCTCCAAGCCCCATCCAGGTTGGCCTTGAACATTGCCAGGGGTGGGACAACCTGTGCCAGTGACTTATCACCCTCATAGTAAAAAAGTTCTTCCTTATAACTTACCCTGTTTCAGTTTGAAGCCATCACCCCTTGTCCTACCACTACAGTCCCTGATGCAGACTCCCTCTCCAGCATCCTTATAGTCCCCTTCAGACACTGGAAGCTGCTCTGAGGTCTCCATGCAGCTTCTCTTCTCCAGGCTGAACAGCTCCAACTTTCTCAGCCTAGGTGCACTAACTGGATTTTGGGCTGCTTTTGCTGGACCAGCTTGTTAGTCTGCAGCCAGCTGCTCCTTATACAAGCTGGTGGCTTGCTGCACGCTTTCCAAAGTTGCTATGCTCTCCCTGCTCTTCTCTTCCCCAGTTTTGGCCAGGAGGTGCCAGTTCAGAGCATGTAGTGGCTGTGCAAGGACTTGTGTCACAGTAAAGCCTTTATTTTTGCAGGACCCCTCTCAGAAATCCATTTCCCTACAGACAGACTGACGAAGAAACCCAAAGGCTTTGCTTTCATCACCTATATGATTCCTGAGCATGCAGTGAAGGCCTATGCAGAAATGGATGGGCAAGTGTTCCAGGTACAGTGACTGATGGTTTTGATGGTGGGAATGTGTGTTAGCAACATGGCCAAGTGTTTGCTTCTGTGCTTTGCTGAACAGACTGAGTCTCTTCTGCCTTGCTGTATGGAAACATGGTTGCTTTTGGTGGAGTAACTGGGTTGAAACAGCCTTAAAGGTGCCAGAATCTGAACTAGAGGTGTAGAAGGAGATCTGAGTCTCAGACTATCACATTGTGTGGCTACTCTGACTTGCAGTAATGTCTCATTTGGGAAGGAAGGTTCCCTCCTTCTACCTAGGCTGCTTAACTAGGAAAGTTGCTAGAAAATTGCCTCTGCTCTGCATAGTTAATGAACTTCTGTGAGTTACTTCAGAGCTGCAGGACCTCTTCTTCCTTTCTTCTAGGGTAGAATGATGCATCTTTTACCATCTACTATCAGAAAGGAAAAGCTCGAAGATGAAGATGCAGAAGAGTCTTCCTCCTACAAAAAGCAGAAAGAGGCAAAGAACAAAGCCAACAGTGCCAGGTACAGTGGTGTCTTGTCATGGGCAAGGCAGCACAGCCTGCTAGATTTCCAAGTGGCAGGAATGCATCTGGGGTCTTTGCAGGAGCTGTACGGATTACCCAAGTCAATAAAGCATTTTGCTTTATCTCTTACCTACTTGATTCCTCTGTCCAAGTAGCTCTAGTAGTTCAGAAATGGAGAGAAATGTGGTTTTGAATGGCTTTGGGTATGAGGTTATTTCTCTGGTGTCTAATAAAGGTTAGTCTGATGCTGTAATTCTTTAGGGTAATGGTTTCAGTTCAGTTGGGATTTTCCCATGTATTGGACCACCTCTGTTTCTAAAACTGTTTGGAGCTTTATCTTTCTCTATATCAAATAAGATTGAAAGAAGTAGCTGATACTTTCTAACTACTTTCTTTCCCTCTAACTCTTCACCCTGGCTACTGATGGTGGCGTTAAAAGCTGTTTTATTCCAGGAGCATTGAACAAAGTGGAAGAAGGGGCTGAAGCTGGCTCTTCTTTCTCTTTCCAGCTCTCACAACTGGAACACATTGTTTGTGGGGACAAACGCCGTGGCTGATGCCATTGCTCAGAAGTACAATGCTTCCAAAAGCCAAGTGCTGGACCATGTGAGTTGGGGTATTGATGGGAGATCACTTTTCTGTTTCCTCATGCCCAGGGCCTTCCTGGTCTTTTTCTGCAGCAAAGGCCTGTGTGCATCAACAAGTGTCATGTAGGCTGAGAGAGACCAGTGATGCTGTAACTTCTCTGTGGGATCTGAGCCTAAAAATCCCTTTGTCACTGGAAGACAGTGTGACACTTCCAGCCCTCCTTCCCACTGTGCTTTTCTGTGGCTGAGTTTTGCGTTTCTACGTAACTAGAAGCTGAATGAATTTACACCCTAAAGCTCAGATCCTTCTTGGAAACTTTATCTTACCCTGGGAAGCATTCTGACCCCTAACAGCAAAGTTCCCAGCAGCTTCAAAGGAGCTGGAGCACTTTACCTTCAAGCTCTCTGCAAAATCCCCTTTGCTTCTGCTTCTGTGAGCAGCAGGAGCATCAGATGATGTGACATTCTTCCCTGCAGGAGAGCAGAGACAGTGTGGCAGTGAGGGTTGCTCTGGGAGAAACTGAGCTGGTCCAGGAGATTCGCCGGTTCCTCATTGAAAACGGAGTCAGCCTGGATTCCTTCAGCCAGGTGAGATGCTCAGCTGGAGGGAATGATGTGGACTTACCTCTTATACAGTAGTTTAGTCCTCATGTCCTCACCTCTCTTTGAAATTAAGCATTAAATTCTCAGTATCTGAGAGGATTGAACTCTTACATGGGTTGGGAAATAGTCACTGAATCATAGAATGCCAGAGTGGAAGTGACCTCAAGGGTCATCTGGTCCAATCTTTATCCTCTGTCCATTTGAAAGTCCAGCTGCCCTCCACATGCTTGAAATACATAGCATGATGGCTTATAGTATGATGGTCAGCTTGTTTAGGTAGAGAAGAGACCCATGTCCATACTAGGGTTTATCTGGAGCTGAACCCTCCAAACATGAGCATTTGTTGGTCAGGAAGGTTGTACCGGGGTGTGGATCTTACAGGCAGTGTTTTAAGTGGCTCTTAGCCTTCTTGGGCCCTGGAAAGGGGCGATGTGGAGTGAGAATGATGTGTTGGATCTGAAACTTTCAGTTAGTAAGATATTGGGGTTTGTTGCTTTAAATCCCATCTCCTCTCTTCCCCCATGACCATGGTAGGCCGCTGGTGAGCGCAGTAAGAGGGTGATCCTGGTGAAGAACCTCCCAGCCGGCACAAATGTGGTGGAGCTGGAGGAGGTCTTTGGCAAACACGGCAGCCTGGGCCGAGTGCTGCTGCCAGAAGGAGGAATCACAGCCATTGTGGAGTTCCTTGAGCCCACTGAGGCCAAACAAGCATTCACCAAGCTGGCCTACTCCAAGGTGAGTGTGGTGAGAGGCAGGGAACAGCAGGGATCTTGGCTGGTTGTGAAGCTGCAGAATGGAGTGCTTGCACATGTGCGGGACAGAGGACTTCTGAGAGAACTTATCCCAGTGCTACTGCTGTTACCATCTATCCCTTGGATTTAGGGAGATGCCCAGAGTATCCTTATGCAGCAGTGGTTGAGTAGGGCTCTCAGCCTTCAAAAGATGGTTGGAGGAGTGGGCTGTGACATCTAGAAAAGGCTTGGTGGCCTGACAAGGGTTTGACTTACCTGTCACAATACAAGAGTGTGGTACATGGTAGGCTGGGGTCCTGTGTGAGGCTGGATGTAGGCTCTCCTTTGATAAAAGAGAGTTTATCCAGCTGATTAAGTTGTTCCAGAGTGAGAGGAAAATAAGAGCAGAGATTTTTCTGCAGGTCTTGCCCTCCAACTCTTCTCTTCTGTGTTCTCTTCATAGTTTCATTCTGTGCCATTGTACCTGGAATGGGCTCCGATGGGTGTCTTCTTCAGCCCAGCCCCTCCAAAAAAGCCCCTTGAGGCTCCAGAAAAGGAGAGCAAAGCAGGGCTGCTGCCTGGTAAGAACTTTGGCTTTGGAACAGAGATATGTCTGGTTGTTTTTTTGTGTGAAGCAGCAATTCTGATATTCCTGACCCTTTGGGGATGGAACCAGCTGCACAGGGAAAGGCTGGAGTCAGGGAGAGGTGGAGGGGGGTCACTTTATCTCCCTGTAACTGAGACCTTCACCTGGAGATGAAAGGTTTGAAGTGCAGGAGCTCCTGGAAGGCTGCTTGGGGCTGATGGTGGCCTTTGCTACCAGCTTCTGAATCTGGGAAGGGATTATGCCAGTCACAGATGGAGGCAGATCTTCATCCCACTCCTGTCTCACTGAAGTATTCCCTTTTATTTTCTCAAACCAACCTCCTTCAGAGGCAGTGGATTTTTTTTCCTGAGCCTTATTGTCAAATACCCCACCAGCTGAAGCATGGAGGGTTGGACCACCCACCAGAAAGGCTTGGGCTGCCTGGTGCTAGGAAACCAGATGAAGCAGCAGGAGAAAGTCAGCTGGGGATGTGTTGGAATGGAGCTGGGGGGTTCCTGTGTACCCCTGGCCCAGTGCGGGTTCACCTGTGCCCATAGTTTAGCCCTTCTGAGCACAGACAGCATCCATCCATCATCTATGCTGCAGGCCATGAAGCTGCTCTAAACAGCTGTGGTGTAGCAGGGAAAGGAGCTGGCGAGTTAGTGGGTGAGTGTATACTATGATGACTTATAAGGGCTTAATCCCCCTGAAGCCTCTGCTGGAGCATGGAGTTCAACAGATCTCTCACTATCCTCACAGGGAAGAGCTTCTGCCTAAGAGCTCATCTCATTCTCCCCTCTGGCAGGTTAAAGCCATTCCCCTTGGTCTGTCCCTACAGGCCCTTGCCCAAAGCCCCTCTCCATGTTTCCTGGAGCCCCTTTAGGCACTGGAGCTGCTCTAAGGTGTCCCCTTAAGGAGCCTTCGAGGCTGACCCAGCCCAGCTCTCTCAGCCTGGCTCCAGAGCAGAGCTGCTCCAGCCTCTCTGTGTATTGAGCTTGCTTCAGTCTACGTCCACCTGCAAAGAGCCAAAACAGAAGTGGCCTGCTCCAGCTGGAGTATTAGTTGGGGCAGTGGGCAAGCTTTGTTACCTCTTACAAAGTTGGGTTTATTCTTTGTGTTTCAGATGAAGCTATGAAGGGCACAGAGGAAACAGCAGCACAAGAAGAAGAAGAAGAAGAGGAGGAGGAGGAGGAAGAAGAAAGCATTCCTGGATGTACCCTGTTCATCAAAAACCTGAACTTTGTCACCACAGAAGACACACTGAAGGAGGTGAGCCATAAGCAAGGAGAAGGGGCTGAGTTTTGCTTAGCATAGTACACTTGACGGAGTGGAAGGGGTTGAGTTTGTGGTTGGGGGTCAGGCTGAGATGCGTAATGGAGTAAAGCCTTTACCCCCAACATGGGCTAGAAGAAAGGGTTCTACTCCGCTGTAGAAGGCAAGGTGGAAGCTATTCTCCACCTGGTGTGCCGAGGATAATGTGTTAGGAGGAGTTAAATTGCAGCCAGTATGACCTAATGGGAGATGAGGGAGTACTGGATTATACTGGGACTGGGACCCTCTGATTTGGGATTTCAGATGCTAGTTAAGACTAGTGTATCTGAACCCTTTTTGCTGAGGTTTAATTCCACCTCAGGACAGGTGGAGGCAGTGGAAATCTTTTAAGCCTCCTTTTTTCCCATGCTTCCTGTAATGCTTCTCCTTGGGACAAGCACTTCAGCAGCTGTGATACTGCTTTGTGTGTGGAGGCAATAAATAAATAGATAATGTTTTCAGTGAGATGTGCTTTTCATTGAAGCTTCTGCCAACACTGAGCTTTCTGTGCTGCTTTACCTCATCTGGGAGAGGTAGCATTCCAAAGCCATGTGGAATGGTAATAGGAAAATAGGGAGAAGCAACTGGGAATTCTTGTCTCTGCCGCTTTTTGTAGCTATCTAATGAATGCTGGTACAGTGTTAGCCTGGACCCTGCTCCTCTCCCTTGGAGTTGTGGTACTGTGTAGAGAGTCTGGTCCAGTTGGATCCAGCGCCAAATGTAAGTGTTCAGAGAAGGATTGGGACTTGTCCCTCTTCTTCCTCTGCCTCTGGCTGTGGTTTGCAGCCCCTGCTACCCTCCATCCCCTCCTGCATGTCTTTGGAGAGAGCTGTGTTCTAGGGACATCACAGGAGTCACTCACCCCTAAGGTCCCAGCTGGGCTGAGGGCTTCTTGTAACCTGTAACATCCCTCCAGCACCATCCCAGATCTCTGCTGCTTCAGGGGAGTGGTGGAAGATTCCTGGGAATGTGTCTATTGATTTCTTTCCAAGTCTGTGTGTGGGGATGTATTTGTACAGAAATAATGGTGTAAGAAAAGACCCAGCTGCACTGTCTGCTTATCAGGTGTGTGCACGGGGGGAGGTGGGCCTGGCTCTGGAAGAGGGCCATGTTGTCACTCGAGTTGCAAGCCTGTGACAAAGGGAACTGAATCACGTGTCCAAATTCCTTGCAGACATTCTCCAAAGTGGGAGCTGTGAAGAGCTGCACGATATCCAAGAAGAAAGACAAAGCAGGTACTCTAGATGCTGCTGTTCAGTTCCGTCCCTTGGCTGTTTGCTGAGGGCTCAGGTGTGGCATTGCTTCAGCATTCAGCTGGCTGAGCATTTGTGTTCTCGTTGGGGAAATCCTTAGCGCTTCTCAAAGTGTGGCTGTTGTGATTGCTGCTTTCAGCCATTTCAAATGCCCTGGGGTTTGGCCTAGGATGTGAAGCTGAATTGTGGGATTCATGGAGACGTGGCCTTCTCTTGAGATCTTGAGATAGAGAAGCCAGCTCCTTCAGGATCACACAAGAAAGCAGGATGCAAATTGAAAGGAACCAGTGCCCCACAACTATGAAACATGTGTACAGGATGCTTTATCCTCAAATAACAGTGGGATCTTCAAGGACGCCTGGCTGAGTACTGTGCTGAGTGGGCTTCCTTTGCCTTCTGCCTGCCAGCAGGCCATGGTGACGACTGGTTATGCCCGTTGCATTGACTGCACTTGCTTTCTGGGCTGTTGGACAGGATAGAGTTTGCTTCAGGCAAGCACTGAGTAGGTGCACTGTGTCTTCCTTCTTTTTAGGTGAGGAAGTTGTACAGCTTTATAGGATTTTTGCCCTAACAGGGCTCTGCTTGCATGGTATACCCTACATGGGATACAAAGCAATCTCTCTCTTACTGTGGGGCCATCTCTACAGCCTGCTACAACTGAGGTTTTGGAATTGGAAACTGGGTGTTATGTATTTGCATGGGGATTTTTCCTTTCCTCATCCTCAGCCTTAGTTATGGCCTTGTACTAGCCAGTGACCATACTAGCCAGTATAGTCACAGAAGCATGCTGTGACCTTAGGTGCTGCAGTCATTTGCTGTGCCAGGAGGTGGAATAAAGGTCTCCTCCTCATGGAACTAGCAGATGCCCACCTAATTTCTAGAAGTGTTTGGTCCTTTGTGCCTTGGACCTCAAAGGCACTTTGTCCCGTAAGTGAAATACAGAGCTTGCACTTCTTGATGATGGGAAGTACAGAAAGTCACACCCATTTCTGGGTAGTTGGCATGTTTTCCAAGTGAAGGTCTCATTTCAGTCATGAGGAACAAGTCTCAGGACAAGTCAGTAAGGAAGAGGTGCTCCTGAAGTGCATTGGAGTTAGGGCATGAGCAGGCTGGCCTTTTGCATAGGGTATTAGTTTCTTTCCCCCTCCAGTTTTGGCAGTCAGTGCTTGCTCCTGATTTGCTTTGAAATCTTCTGCTTAATATCACTGTTTCCTGCTAGCTTCATGAGTCCCTTTTCTCTTCTGACAGGCACTTTGCTTTCAATGGGCTTTGGATTTGTGGAGTACAAGAAGCCAGAGAGTGCCCAGAAAGCCCTGCGCCGGCTCCAGGTATGCTTAAGCATTGTCAAGTCTGGATTTCTTTACGGAGTTGATAGGCAAAGGCCTGGATGAACTGGGAAGTTCAAAATGCAGCTGAGGATGTCTGTGCTAGGGGTTACATTGTGCAGATGGGGAAGTCTCTAACATGGGCTTGTGAAGGAAGGGAGTATATAAAGGACTGTTTAGGGTCTTCTAGCCTCCTGCCTTCATCACACACATCACAGGGCTTGGCTGCAGTCTGAGGAGTAAATCATTCTCTCTTCCGCTGGAGAAACATCCAAGGGTTTGGTCCACACTACCTGGGTGGTGCAGGTGGGAGAGCTGTAGTGATGCCTTTCTAGGCAGGTGTGAAGGAATTACTCTGTAAGCTATGTATGTTCAGTAAGCACAACTCGTGAGGCCCACCTTCAGCAGGTAGTCATTTTGTATTCCACAGCCTAAGTAGTCTTGGGTAGATGTGTGTTCTCCATCCTTTTGAAAGGCAGAATCCTTGGGAAGAGAGAAAGCAAGGAAAATGGGTGTTTTGTGGATAGCGTGGGCAACAGGACTCTATCAGGAGATGATTAGGCAAGGGGCTGCTTGTTCTCAGTGCAGGAAGCAAGAGACAAAGGACTTCCTTGCTGTATTGGCTACTGCTGGCCAACAAGACATCCTTGGCTCTTTCCACAACAAATAGTAAGACAGTCCTTGCCTTGAAGAGTTTACAGTACAGAGGTAGAGGAAACTGCAGCCCAAAGCATTGAAGTGACTCACATTTGTCAGTTTAGTAGCAGAGCTGAAGTTGATAAACATCTAGAGCAGGCATGTTGGCCGCTGCTTCAGTCTCCAGGCTGTCCAGCCTCCAAGCTGTCTCCAGCCTCCTATCAAAGCCTTGCCTCACATGAGTGGTGTTCAACAGAAAACTGTTTGGCAGGGAGAAGGGGAGGGATATATGGGGAAGAGCAGGATGTGAAATGCTGTACTGGAAGCTTGGAAGCTGTTGTGACTTTGATTTTAAAATTTATTGAGTTTATTTTCTTGAATTCATTTATTCATGTTTCTGTTCTTTGTTTTAACTTCTAGGGCTGCTCTGTAGATGGCCATAAACTGGAAGTGAAAATCTCAGAGAGAGCTGTCAGGTAAAGCTCATGTCTCGCCTCTGTAACGTGGTTACACTTGAGCTGCAGTAATGCTTGACAGGTTCTTCCCGTCCTACCTAGCATCTCTGCATCACAAGGGATGGGAGCAGCAGTGCTCTGACTGTTGAACACATCAGCCTTTGTTGTGATTTACTTACTCACTTTAGTCAGTCTTGCTTGAAAAGCAAGAAGAAATGATGAATAGCTGGTGCAAAGGTGTTCACTCACTAAATAATGTATTTCCAGTTAAAATCATGAAGCAGCATGCAGGGACCCCCAAAATAGCCCAAAGTGAGAATCAGGCACTGGAGTTTTCTTCCACGCTCAAGGAAAAGACTCCTCTAAAGCCTCTACTTTGACAGTTCAGTCAGCATTGCAAAATCAAGTGATAGCCTGAGTTGCAGTGGGTTTAAAGAGCTCTTGAAGACAAATATTCTCTGGGTAATGAGTTCTTTTACCCTAGTTCATCAGGGAGAACAGGAGCTTAAGAGTAATGTTCCACTGCTGACTGATCAAATCAAGACAAATAAGGTTAGTTTCTTGCTTGAAAAGAAATCTGGATTCAACTTCTTTTGTTGGGGCAGTTGGGTGCAAAGGAGGTGGTTACTTGTGGGTGGATTTACTTGGAGATTGAGTCCTGCTTCCAACCCAGGAAGGGTTCCACACTAGAAGGGTTTCCTTTTCTAGTTTGTATTCAGGATGGCATTTTCAAAGTGCAAAGTTGAAAACTAATCCAGATGTTTGAAGGTGAATGTAGGCACCTAAAATGTGTCCTGTAGACACTTTGGAAGCTCCACTAGAGGAGGTATCTCTTAAATGTCAAAATGTGTTGGAAAACCTAGTCCCTGGGGACCTGAAGCAGTCTGACAGCTCCCTTTCTGCACTTTGTATTCAGGTCTTTAATAAACCATTTTCATCCATTTTGCTTTATCCAATCCTTTCAGTGGGTATCCAGCCTGCAGCACGGAATGCTTTGCTTAATGAAATAAGCTGCTGTGTTTTGTAGTAGGTCAGTTCATGTCCATATGCAGTATGATTCTGAAGTTAAAACTAGTAATTGTTAAATATTTCATTTGCTGTATTCTAAGGCAGAAAGAAAAAGAAACAAAATGAGCTAACACTGAGCTATTTAAAAAATGTATATCAAATAGTGAGTACATCCTCCTGAGAACTGAGTGGACAAGATCTGATGTCAGAGGGGGAAGTAAATGGGAGTCCAGGCTAACCTCAACAGTGCTGTCTAATCTCAACCAAGGTTGCAATCAGCAAATTTCAGATGTATGTAAATCAATTAATTTCTTCTCGGTGTGCTGTATGGCATTTCTGTTGTCAGCAGCAAGATGCCAGTGAGGATGTTGATGTGTGCTCGCTCATTTTCTGCATTCCTGCTGTTGAAGGAGCCAGCATGCAGTGCTGTGCAGTTGTCCTCACTTACTCTTTCTGGTGCTTTCCCAGGCCTGCTGTGAAATCCTCCCGAAGGAAGCAAACTGTCAAAAAGCAGAAGACTTCCAAGATCTTGGTCCGAAACATCCCATTCCAGGCCACCGTCAGGGAAATCAGGGAACTCTTCAGGTAGGAATGTGCTTTCTGTTGGTTCTGTGGAGTCCTCCAGGCTGGAGCTGGTGTGGTTTTCATACAGAATCTTGCTGTTGGATTGTAAAGTTCATGAGGTTTTGTTTTCTTTGTGGAAGTAAAGGAGCCTTTTACTGAATGTAAATGGCAAAGGCCTGGCAGGTTGTACCAGGTAGAAACTGCTGATGAGACAGAGCTCACATAAGCCAGTGTTTGGGCTGAAGCCACTGTGAGCTGTCACTCACTTTCCTTTCCATGGGGGTTTCACTGCCTGTGCCTCACGTAGTTGTGGGGTGTTGCCCTGTGGTTGGTAGCCCTGTATCTGTAAGGGGGTGGGACTGGTCTACCTCTTATACCCTCACCAGCAAGGAATACTTGTGAGACCTCCCTGGAACAGTGCTAAGCGTTGAATAGGGATTTTGGGATCCCAGCCTGCATCCTTCTGTGTGCTAGCTGATGGCTGTTCTCTTTGCATTCTCAGCCTTTTTTGAAGTGATTCATTAAGCCTTGTAATGCATCCTGGAAAAGAAGTGGAACTGTGTAATATATAGCATCTTTTCTGCTCCCAGAATGAGAGTCTTCTGCTTATTGACCAAGGCCATGGTCCCTGCTCCACTCTTGGCTTGTGCAAGGAATTTGGGGGAATTGGTGTCCAGCTCCACCTGTCAGTTTTTCCATCTGGAAAGCAAGGGTGATAGCTTACTGGGTTAGGCTTTCTGTGTGGGTCTGTCTAAGCAGAAGGCAGGGGCTTTGATTTGGTGAGGGCTGTGGCATTTCTTTCTAAAGGGAATCTACTGTGGAATTGCTTATCCCATCGACACCTCCTCAGGCCATGCAGTGGAAACTGCTTTGTGAGGACCTGCAGGGCAGTGATTTGTTCATTGTGAGGGAAACTATGCTCTTCCCAACATACAGTCAGTTCTACCTATTTTATTAACCTGTGATGTTCTCCTGGCTTGATCACAGGCAAGGACAGTGGTTCCTAAGTACCAGTAGGCTGTTTCCAAGGTATAATGCTTCAAGGAATGCTGTATGTTGTGACGCTGTTTTAGGGTAGGCTCTGGGGATTTAACTGAATGCTGTCTGTGACTTGGCTCTTGGACCTGTGTTGCTGGATGATGGTAGGCACAATGTAAAGAACTCTGTAGAATATGTGTTTGTACACACAGAAGATATTGCTTGCGCTGTGCAACCTTGTGAGTCCCTACTGAAACATGGCAAAACCTATGGACTTCCAAGCTGCTGTGCTGAGTTTCTTAGCAGTGGGGCACTGCTAGTTCAAAACCTATCAGTGTCTGGCTACGGACATGACCTTCATGAAGCTGGAGTGAGCAAACCGAGGGGGATCTATTTGCCTTCTGGGGTCCTGGGTTAGGTTCAAGGAGCTGAGAGGCTTGTGTATAGCATGAGGACAGACAAGCTCAGCAGACGGGGGGGAGGGGGGGGGGTTGGTATGTTTTTTTCTCCTGAATTGTCTAGCACCTCAGTGCAGCAGAGAGGAGGAGCAGAGGAGCAACCTGATGTCTATTGCAAGGAACATGCAGCTTCAAGCCAGGGGTGCTGTTGACAGCGCTCCCGGAGTGATGTGTGAGCATCATTTAACTGGTGTATTCAGACATGGAAGGTTTCATCCTCAAAAGCCATCAGCTCGGTATGGACACACACACACACACACACACGCACACTCACACAGAATCCTCCCTCTCCAGCCCTGCCATCCCTCTTTCCCTTCAGTGAAGCTAAATCCAGGCATGACGGAGCTCTATGAAACACTTCATCCTCCTGGATTGCTTCTTTGCGGTGGTTTTAAATCAGAAGCCCTTGCTCTAGAGCTCTTCCTGTATTTAGGAACCTGTCTTGTTTCTATTTGGTTATTTAGTTGGAATTGTGAACAAGTTGACAATTGGCAGCAGAGCTGCAGGGGGCACTCTTAGCCTGCCCAGGAAAGGCTGGCTGTGGCCACAGCGCTAGGGACAGCAAGGGACATCCAGCCTGAGGGCCACCAAGCCACACTGCAGGGCATCACCATGCAGGGTGACAGCCCCAGCCCATGGAGGTGAGAGTCTTTGCAGGATGACCATCTTTCCTGTATTGTTTCATGTGCTCACAAACCACTTTCCAGCCCTGCAGCTGATGTTGTCTCCAGCCTGCTTCCTTCTGTGCTTATTTTTTGCTTAATTGCCTGGACAAGAGAAAGATTAATGCATGAATATATGTAGACACAGTCTGTACATGTGTGTATATATTACCCAGACAAATACATCTGTTATGCAAATATGTGTTTACGTGTGTGTGTATATATATATGTATATACACATCTCATAGAATGGTTTGGGTTGGAAAGGACCTTAAGATCATCTAGTTTCAACCCCCATGTATATATATCCCCAAATCAGTATTTCCATGTTTTGAGCTCTGTCAAGGAACTGTGTCTTCCTTTTTTAAATGGACCCACTGTAGGTGTTAATGACACTGGGACAGCAAAACAAGGGAGTTGGGTGTTTGGAGCAGTGGATTTTAAAGATCGTTCAGCCTTCAAAATCAGCAGACAATACAGGAAATCCTTCCCTGAGTTTATGCTTTTTAGTATCATTATTATCCTATTATTCAGTATCATTGTGTATGGATCAATCACTCAGGACTCAAACTTGCTCTGCAGTATTGGTCCTGTTCTTAGCGCAGGTGAAGGTACACCATGGCTACCTTCTCTACTTCTTTGCTCTTTGCCTTCCCCAGTTGCTTTGGGTAATCCATGCAAACCATGGGAAAGGCTCTGCACCATCCTCTGCATCATGAGCACCAGGAGATTTCAGGAGCTGTGTTCCCCAGCAGTTTCCTCCTGCCTATCCCCAGCAGTGAGGTTGATTCCTGGGAGGAAGGAGGCCAGGCAATCCTTTGGGAAAGATCTATGTGTAGGTGTAAAACTCAAACTGATTTTCCCACCAGGTTATAGTCAGCAGGAGATTCAATGCAAATGTATGTCCTCACATTTCTCTTCCCTGTGAGGGTGCTGAGGTGCTGGCACACAGGGTGCCCAGAGAAGCTGTGGCTGCCCCATCCCTGGCAGTGTTCAAGGCCAGGTTGGAGAAAAGGGCTTGGAGCACCCTGCTCTAGTGGAAGGTGTCCCTGCCCATGGCAGGGGACTAGAACTGAATGAACTTTAAGGTCCTATCCACCCGAACCATTCCATGATCTTTTTTAATTCTGGAGTTGGGCCATATCTAGCTTAATTCATGGGCTGAACAAAGGTGGTGCTTCCCTGTCTCCATATGGGAGTCATGGATGCTCTGGTTAGCAGCTGAAGTCATCTGCCTGCAAAGCGTACATCTTGTTGTAGGGCTCCATGAGCCTTAGGTGCTGCCCACTTTCCACAGCAGACCTAATGGCTTTGCTGGGTTGTGTGGCACTGGTTCAGAGCGTGTTATGTCATCATCTGCTGGAGGTTTTAGCCTCTAGCACCATCAAGGCGTTTTTAATTTCATCCTTTTGAGACCCAGTAAGTGTAATTTTTTTTAGAGGGAGAAATGCTTTTCAATTATAGGGACTGTGTATAATACCCAGGTGTGAAGATTTAGCTTTTGTGGGTGTGTTCTCTTTCTTTTCCACCCCCCCAGTTTTTGTTCTTTATTCCAGTCTCCTCTTTTTTACTACCTGGAAATATTACAAAAGATAAATGGTCCTTAGTTCTTTTCCAGAGAGCCATAGGAAGGGGAAGAGAGACAAAGGGACTGATATCCCATGAAGGCTGCTAATTCTTGCTCCCAAACTGGGGGGCTTTTAAGGCAGGACTTTCTCTCAAAAGGAACTCGAGATGTGGCAAGCTGAATTGGAGCTTTCTGAAAGACCACATTTTCACAGATTGGAGCTCTGGCAATTGCTGAAAATGAGGCTCCTTTAAAATCTATCCCATTAGATCCATGCAGGAAGTTCCAATTAACTGTTTGTTTCAGAGCATCCTCTTCCATCCTCCTTCCCCTATCTACAGCATGAATATTAAAAATAAGGTTGTTTTCCAGTTGGCGTATAAAGTTTGCAGGAGATGTATGTTTCCTTGCCCCCAAAGGGGGAACAATCAGGTGTAGAAAAAGGCTTCATAAATGATCCTTACCCAGTCAAATGCAACCTGAGGGATAGATACTGGTGAGAGTCTGCCTGGAGTTTGACATAACTGATGCTTGTACCACCTGAGGATGCAGTTATTAGAGTTGCATCTCAAGTAGCATGTTTTAGGGCTGACATTGTTACATCTTTGCTTTGCAAAATGTATTTTAAAACTCCTTGTTGGGGCTGTATCTATAAATTATCCTAATATTGCAATAACCAGCACTTCCAACCCTCTTCTGCTACCTCACTGCAGTGGATGCCAGCCCATCTATGTAGTGACCTAAGAGCAGATTCTAGTATCTGAAGGGACCTACAAGGATGCTTGAGAGGAGCTCTTCGTCAGGGGCTGTAGTGATAGGACAAGGGGTGATGGGTTCAAACTGAAACAGGGGAAGTTCAGGTTAGATATACGGAAGAAGTTTGTTACGGTGAGGGTGGTGAGGCGCTGGCACAGGTTGCCCAGAGAAAGGGGTAAATGCTCCATCACTGACGCTGTTCAAGGCCGGGTTGGACAGAGCCTTGGGTGACATGGTCTAGGGTGAGGCATCCTTGCCCACGGCAGGGGGTTGGAACTGGATGATCTTAAGGTCCTTTCCAACCTAAACCATTCTATGAGTCTATGAAAGTTCAGAGCAACATCAGGAGCCAGCACCGTGAGTGTGGAAGATGGTTTATTGTCTATCTGGCCATCCCTTGCCTCTCACCTGTAAGAACTGCAACCAAACATGTTGCATTAAGCTGTTAAAACACACAAATTAGTATCACTTGAGAGACTGGACTTCAGTTTGACTACAGAAGCCATCAGAAAAAGCAACTGAAAGCTGTTTCAGAGCACAGAACTGGATATCAAGTGCCTTTATCTCCATATTCTGACTTTCCTATAAAGAAAGTAATACTGCTTCTTACAAAGACCTCAGGGGTGGGTGTCTCTTTTAATTTTAACTCCTTTGCTGACTGACTTCTCTCTCTTGACAAAGACAATGCATGTATTACACCTGGCAAAACAAGTGTCAGGCACTGATTAGAAGAAAACAGATCTCTTCCCTCTGATAGAGGGTAAAAGTGAAGACAGGCTGTGGGACAAGACTTTGGAGTCATATCTCTTCTAGAAAAAGAAAAATCTCTGAAGAGACAGACAGTGGATAAACTGGCAGAGAGCTCTATTTCTTTTAAAGGCAGTCTTTATGAAGTTAATTTTATAAGATGATGCCTTTCACTTCTTCTGACCTATTATAATAAAGTGGAGTTATCAGAATGGGCTTTTCATTTCCCATTATAAAGGACACAGTGGTATAATGAATCCGTCTGCCAGGCTTGCTTGCTGTTCACACCTTTCTCCCAGTAATGGAGTCTACATGACTGAAGACAATTTCTCCTTCCCAGAGTAATGTTGCCCTGTTGAAGCTGTAGCAGTCTTTGCTACTGAAAGGCGAGAGGAGGGGGGGAAAAACTCAGTCCCTTCATAAACATGTGAGCTAAGCAAGTGCTGGGCAGTATTAATTAGAATATCCAGTGCAAACAGCCCTAGGATGCACAGTGCTGTAAGCACTGATTACTGAGCAGTCTGATGTCATCCAAGTGACGCTTTTGCTTCTAAACCCCTAGATGTGCTAGAAATGTTTCAGTGTCCATTGCTGCTTCCCCTTTAACTCCTGAAAGTTTTCCTCTCATACTATCCCCCTGCAGTTAGAGGGCCTGTGAATGCTGCAGAAGTCCCAGTGAGCATCTCCTCATGGTGTAAGTGTCTTCTGGGGCTGCACAACTGCGACTGGAGGAGATGGAGTTGCTGGGGAGAAACCCCAGGAGCTGTTGAGCCCAGCTGGAGATGGTGGGACACGCTTAGTGATTCCCTATTGCCCAGTCCTGCTGCCATCCTACTGTATTGGCAGCTCTGTCCTAGGTCACATGTCTCCTCCTGATTGAATCACTTGCTTAACTCCTTGCTGGGAGTGATGCCCCCCAGTTCGTCCTGCACCCTGCTGTGAAAAGCCAAAGTGCAGCTCTTTCTCCTCTGTTCAACAACTGGAAACTTCCCCCAGCACCTAGCACAAGGGCATGTGCATTGCAGACATGATTCGTAGAATCATAGGGATATATTGATTCATAGGACTATAAAACTTCCTATTTATTATGCTCTCAGCCCTTTACAACCAAACCAAAATTCAATTGGCATCCGTAAAACATTGTGAATATTGTTTGAGGGGCAGGGGAAGAGAGGGCAGGGCTGTAGATATGCAGGTATTGGGCACATTGGGCTATAGTACTGATGGGAAGATGTGGAGCAGATGATCAACCCTTCCTCATGGGAGAAACCATTGCTGGATTCATTCTCTGTTCATCTGGGTTAGCTGCATGAACACATTAAACTGCATTTTTGAATCAATTTATTGTGATGGTCCAACTGTGAGTCTAAAGCTAGATCCAGTCTGAAGGACTTGAACAAGGAGATGGCTGTTTAAGTGATGAGCAAAGCCCACCAACTAAATGTCCTAGCTATGTGTAGTTACTGGTTTAAAGCTAATAGTTTCAGCTCCTTCATCAGTGAATACAGAGATGGTCCCCAGAGCAATGTATCACTGCTTGTCTCCAGGAGGGTGCTTTTCCTGAGGGAAGAGCCTTTTGGTCTTTCACAGTGTGCCTGTGGACCAGCAAACTGAGTTGTTGGTTGATGTGGAATCAGATGAACCAAATCCTGTAGCGGAGCATCTGCAACTGAGAGGAGAAAGGCTTATCCAGTCTGGATACCTTGATGGAGTCTTTGCTTCTGTTACCCAGTCAGGTATTGATCACTCATCCCAAAGTAACGCGCTTGCAAGCCTGTGCTTGAGGTAGCCCAAAAGTGAGTGTTGTACAAGCAGAAGGATCCCAGGGAAGCAGCTAGCATCAGTGGGTGCTCTGCACCCAGCACTGGGTCAGTGTTGGATCCCAGCTTTCTGGCTTCCCTGTGAATTGCGATGTTGGTGGCAACACTTGGAAGGACTGTGGAGTGTGTGCCTTGCTGAGGCATGCTTTCAGGTAGAAACCTGTCAAAAACAGTTGTAGGAGCAAGAACTGGAACACATCTCATTACACATTTGAGCATGGACAGCACTAATGGTGCCTGTGAGTTTAGTTTGGTGTTGAGTGCGGTCCCCCATAGTGTGTTCTCCAGGGAACAGATGGATGGTTTCAGTGACCTGTTCTTTCTTGTGATCAGTCCTATGAGATCTCCAAAGCCATTCCCAGCTCCTGCTCCAGGCTACTGGGAGCCCTGAGTTCACAGACACTTGATGGTGATGCTGGTTTGCATTGGAGCACATAGGTGTGTGTATGGGCTCTGGTGTCTTCAACTTATGGGTGGATTCCTATGCTGACAGCATTTTTGCCATGTTTTGGTTTATTGCTAGGGCTAACAATGTCTGGTTCCCATTTTAAGGCTAACTTCATGATGCAAAGCCATGCCCAGAGCTCTGCAGGGCTGCATGCACTGGTGGAAGCATCAGTGAGCTGGTTCAAGTCCACATCTTCAGGAGATATAAATGCGAGCAGGTTCCGACGATGCCGGCAGATGATGTGGAGCTTTGTGTTGCTGCTGGATTTCAGCTTTCTAATTGGAATGCTAGGTCTGTGCTTTGGGCTGCTGAGTGTCTGAGGAGGAGTGTCTGGCATGGGCCAGCTACAGGGTGCTGCTCTGAAGTGAAGCTTTAACCTGGTGCAGCTCTGCCCCTCTCACCCACCTGCCCTCATGATTTGAAGATGGAGATTCCTTACTGTCACATTTCCCCTTCCCTCCAGCACCTCTGGTAGTGTAGCATGGAATCATAGGTTTGGGTTAGAAAGGATCTTAAGATCATCCAGTTCCAACCCCCTGCTGTGGGCAGAGATGCCTTACAGTAAGTAGTCCATGTCATCCAAGATGTACTTCCTGCAGCCTTCCAGCAGACTCAGGGCTGGTCTGTGCAGCAAGTCTTGTGTGTTGTGTTGAGCTGCTGTGGTCTTCCCATGACATAATCTGGCTTCCCTCCTGCCCTTGTTCTCTGTTATCATCCCATTTCTGTCTTCTTCTGGGGGCTGTTGGAAGATTTAAGTTTCTCCCCTTATAGGCTGGATCCCTGGACCACCATGCCATGCTTTTGGATTGTGTGTGACCTTGTTCTCCTGTACCGCAGGTGCCTCCTCACAGCCCAGCTTAGTGCAAGGGGTTTACTAATCCTTGTGTGCTCCCATGCCCGGATTGCAGGATTTCAGAAGAAATGACAAGGGGAACGTCTTCAAGATAAAAGAGAGGAGATTGAGATGAGTTCTTAGGCAGAAGTTCTTCCCTTTGAGGGTGCTGAGGTGCTGGCACAGGGTGCCCAGAGAAGCTGTGGCTGCCCCATCCCTGGCAGTGTACAAGGCCAGGTTGGACATAAGGACTTGGAGCACCCTGCTCTAGTGGAAGGTGTCAATGCTCGTGGTAGGGAACTGGATGAGCTTTAAGGTCATAGAATCATAGAATACTTAGGGCTGGAAAGGACCTTAAGATCATCTAGTTCCAACCCCCCTGCCATGGGCAGGGAC
>JASSUY010066486.1:0-29589 GCA_032466535.1 Forpus xanthops
CTTCCATTCCAACACACCAGTCATAGGAGCCATCCCACCATGTCTCTGTGATACCTATGATATCATACCCCTGTAGATGTGATAGAATGCACACAGCAAGTCTGACTGTTTTAAGTTCTCAATTGTGGTTTCAAAATTCTTTGCATTTGGACAGCTTTAACTCTCTTCATATTTGTTTTTCTTGGTTGACTTTGTGCTTCTTCAGAGCACCACCATAAAAGATGACTGGTTTAGCACAAGGGGTATAGGTTTTGAAAATCTCCAAGGTGTGACAATGCTATAGCTTTCTGAATTCCAAGAATGTATCTTGCAATTTCCTCTTTGACAATCAGAGTGAGAGAATAGCTCTAGTGAATGTCTGGATGCCTTTATCTTTTCCATCTGTTACTAATAAAAGTAGACTTCCTTTGTAGCTTTGGATATATAAAATTATTAGTAATCACGTATTAGCTCATCCTAATCTCATGAGGATGCAAAGCTCTCTTGAAACATTGCCTTGCCTGTTGTCATTCAGGCACCAGAATTACTTGTTGATTATTCATGAATATGAGGAAGAGCATTTAAAGGGAATTTTTAATGTTTTTCTATTAAAAATTGAATCAAAGCTGTGATGCTCTGAATTGTATGAAGGGCAGGCAGCTTGAAGAACGATTGCCAGGCAGTTTGGTGAAGAATTACTTTATTTATTCAATTTTCAGTTGCCAACTTTGTACATGGGATTAGAGAAGGAGGAGCAACTGGGAGCCAATGTGTTTGGTAATGGTTGCCAGAGAGTTTGGTAAACCTGGTTTGCTTATTTTTTTTTTTTTTTTTGGTTTTTCTAATTTGTTCCATAGACACTGTGAATCTTGATAATATAAACTGATGTGAAAATCCCAGGCAGCAATGGAATGTTTTTCTTCAGGCTGGATAACGAACTACTTGTTGGTCGCAAAAGGTGTCTAGAAATATCTGCCAGTCCTGCCAAACATTTGATATCAACCAGAAGTATCAAGATGGGAAGTACTGCCATAAGTAAAAGCTTCTGAGACTTGGAAGGATGAAAAAAAAACAAACTAGTGGTAGTGATGAACATCATGTGTGGTAGTATAATAACTCTGCTTTGCCCACAGTAACAAAAGGCAGTGATATTGAAGTTTATATTTTTGCCTCCTAAGGCACTCAGAATAGAACTCCCAGGGATTCCCATAGCTGGCTGTATTTACTGACTTGATGCACATGTGAAAGCGTTGCTCGAAGGTCAAGGAAAGTGGTGTGAAGCAGGTCTTAGCATTTGGATCACTTAGTGTGTCTAAACTTCGGAAGCAAAATTAATTTCCTCTGGAATTTCTCTTTTTGGAAATTACTTTTTAAAGATTTTATTTTGATTCCTATGTAATCTCTTAGGTTTCTGAAATGCTGTGTGTCTTCCATATCTGCGTGAGCAAAGGCTTTAAATTCATAGTATATGCTGTTATTGTATACATAGGTATCTTTAATATTTTTTTGTATGTAATTGTTGGGATTTTTTGGGAGGGAAAAAATCCAACTCCAGCAACATCTTGATTTTAATCTCAGCACTTGTCACAGGTGTGGGATATCAATAAAAATACTGCATCTTGCATCACTGCAGTCTGCTAGGGCTCTGCTGAGACTTAATATACATGCAACATTTCTGCAGCATGTGAAGGCTTTAATAAGAGAAAGTCAATGAGCCTCATGTACCTTTTATAAAACATGACGTAAGGCAATATAATTAAAACTAAACTTATTTCCTGTGGTGAAATTAACTTACAGAAATGAAGGTGTTTGTTTATTAAATAGGATCTCTGGAGTTCTCGCCTTATTCTTGCCCCTCCTGGGAAGGTTTTGATTGTTTGCTTCCTTTTTCTTGCCTGCTTGCTGTGTAATTTAAAACTGATATCTTCCTTTGGGAAACAAAATTTGATTGGAGAACAGCCTGCATCACTAGCTAAACAAATTACCAATGTTTTATTAGCTTTTCTTTCCCTGTTCTTTCCCCCACCCCTAACTGTAAGGGGAAGAAAAAAAAAACAGCGTGCGGAGGTTTTAGAAACATAGCAGTGCAGAGTAAGTTGTTTTCTCAGTAACAAGGAGGGCCTTTTCTTTCTGGGTAGGTGAACACTTTTTTTAAATAGCAAAAGAAGTTAGCAGGTGGTTGCTTTTTTGTTGGTTTCCTGTGACCAAGAATTCTGGTGTTCATTGTTGGACTCCTAGCATGTGAAATGCCTGGGTGCAGCTGGTTTATGTTACACAGCATGTAATTTATGGAAGGATTGAAGAGATAAGTGAAATCAGTGTTGCTAGCTACTTAGCTTGGAGTGGCCAGCAGTGTTTTTACCATGATGTTTTAAAATACAAGCTAATGCAGCAGAGTTTTCTTTGCTTTATTAAGAAAAACAAGTATCAGTGAGTGGCTAACAGAATGATTATGGCCAAATCAAGAAAGAACAGTTGTTTCTTTGCATGCAAAGTTTCTGCTAATACAACTATGCGAGCAGAAATTTTCTTGTCATGTGGAGATATAAGATATGGCCAAAATCACACTTGCATGTTCAAACTTCGGTTGAATGAGTTTGAGCCTGGATCCTGTATGCACACAGTCTGCATGGTTTGGATTTCTAATATAGACAAAAGAATAGTTAGCTTTTTAATAATGACTTAGTAAAGCATATTTTTATAATCTTCTCTGCATAGGCACAAAGTTGAATTATTTTGATGTTAAAGTCTTTACAAGGTGGTAATAAACTGTAACTGAGTTGGAAGATTTTTATATATATGTTGCCTACCACTATACACTGTCTAGATTGAATTAATAATTATATTATTTCTTCGCTAAAACATGGTTTTCCATGTTTTAGAACTGAGAACAGTTTAGAACATGCATTGAACACTCTGAGCCACTAAAGCTTCATGGTCTAACAGGAAAGAGAATTTCTTGGTTTATTTTCCTGGCAGTGTTTCTTGAAATTGTGCTGAAAATTCACAAAATAAAGATCAGCAACTTAGACTTTACCATGCAGTGAGTAGATGTTTTTATAACTCTAATATTTAGCAGTAGAGTGCCACTGCACTGTATCTTTTGTTATGAGTGAAGAAGTACTTTATAATAGTGATACATGACAGCATTTTGAGTGTATCAATGATTTTTGTGGAAGCAATATTATCCTATTTGTTACCTGCTCATCTGCACCAATGATACCTGTGATTTAAGTTCAGTTCTAGTATTGTGTGAAATATTATTTGCCATATGCTTTTTGATCAGCTAGGAAAATCAGGAAACAATCTAAGTTTTGATTTTAGGCTACTTTAGTGCACAATCTCAGATATACTGAGGTAGGTCACACTGGAGATGTGAATGGGAGGTACTGGTTTACTTCACTAAACAGGAAGAAAGTTTAGGAGACAGCCGAGTTTTCTCCCTATGGAAATGGTAGGGCAACTTCTTGATTGTCCGTTGATCTGTGTGTTCCTAATACATGAGGAGTGGGTAGCTCTCTTGAGGAGTATAGTGAAGTGAAAATATTTGCCTTTTCTTTGCAATTCATCTGTATGGAGCTAGTCATATTTTCTACCTCTGAACAAGTATAAATTGATGGCTTCAAATTAATAGTAGGTATTTACTTCAGATTATAAGTATGAAAATTTTGTTTGAATTTACTCCAATTCTCACACTGCATATCGTAGGAACAGAATGGAGACTAACAATACAAAAAATTGCCTCATTTTCGGATCAGTTAGTCTAAAAAATATATGACATTATCTGAAAGGTCTGGGCTTACTGACATAAAATTTCTGGAAATTAAACAGTGTGTGTTTCTGAAACACTGCCATAAATACTTGTTTCCTTCCATATAGTAGCACATCATATGAATTGCTAAGCAAGAATCTATCTAACTAATACCTAAAATAGTTCTTTCATAAAAAATGATTTGGTTTTGCCATGGTTTTGAGTTGATCAAAGAGCACTTTGGCTTGACCTTTATAGGAACTATCTAGAGGAGCCAAAGTGGCATTAAATTTTTCCTACTGGAAGTTAAAAAGCCTCCTTAAGCTTTAAAAACCATACAAAATACTGTACTTCTTTCCATGGCCCTTGAGTATTTTATTGTACTGCTTTGTAATGTCTGTTGTGTTTTGTTGTTGGTCCTCCCCCCCCCCAGTTTTGCAGAGCAGCAAGGGAAATAAGCATAAAAGGAATTTTTAAACTGAGTTAAACTCCTTTTGCAAGGGTGCTGAAGAATAAGAGTAATTTTTTATAAGATCTCTTTTTCATTCTGGCATGCATCTAAAAGCTTCTCATCTTACGCCTTTAATATCTTTATTTTGCAGTAGTTTCTCCCTAACAACCTGGGGTAATAAAAGTTTTCTATGGGCTTATAACTGCCTTACTGTGCACTTTTCAACTTTTGTGGATACGTAATTGCTAAAGAAGTTATTTTTTCTCCTTATAGAATGTGCCATTGATGGTTTTATAAAGTGTGTCCTCTCATTTTAAAACAATCCTAAGAAATGCAATTGAATGAAATTAAATTCACGTGGGAGGTAAACACACCAGGGATGGAGAAGAGCTATTTAAGCTGAAGGACAATATTGGCACTAGAACTCATGGGTGTAAGCTGGCTATGAAAAAAATCAGGCTCTGAATTAAAAGAAGGCTACTAATTGTTAAACAGTGAGGTTCTACAATGGTTTTTCAATCAAAGTGAAATCATAAGCACTCTTAGAAGGAGTCTGATTATAAAATGTATTAAATTATGCAGTTCTTGTCATGGCTGGGAACTGAACTGAAATTCAGTGGTCTTTGCTGCCCTGTAATCCTAAGAAGTATAAACTTTCTGAGATATTAATTTACAAATCAGAAACTTATACATCCTGATAGATGCATAAATCTTATTCATGTTGATTTTAATCACATGATCAGCCGTCAGCATGTTCATCTTGATGTGACAGTCAGAGGGCACCTCTGCTATGGAGGTTGGCTGAGAGAGCTGGGCTTGTTCAGCCTGAGGAAGAGAAGGCTCCTGGGAGACCCCAGAGCAGCTTCTAGTGCCTAAAAGGGCTGACAAAAAACTTGGAGAAGGGCTTTTGACATGGGCCTGTAGGGACAGGACAAGGGGGAATGGCCTCAAGCTGATAGATGGGATAGAAGGAAGAAGTTCTTCCCTGTGAGGCTGGTGAGGCACTGGCACAGGTTGTCCTGAGAAGCTGTGGCTGCCCTATCCCTGGCAGTGCTCAAGGCCAGGTTGGATGGGGCTTTGAGCAGCCTGGCCTAGTGGAAGTTGTCCCTGCCTGTGGCAGGAGGGTTGGAACTAAATGGTGTCATGGGTTCAACAGTAGCAGTCATTTTCCTCCTTGGTAGCTGGTGCAGCACTGTGTTTTTGTTTTTGGGCCTGGGAACTGTGCTGATGACACCAGTGTTTTCAGTTACTGCTTGGTAATGTTTTGTCTGATCAAGGACTTTCTGAGTCTCATGCTCTGCCAGGGAGGAGGGGAAGCCGGGAGGAAACAGAGACAGGACACCTGATCCAAACTGACCAAAGAGGTATTCCATACCACAGCACGTCGTGCCCAGGATGTAAAAACAGAAGGGCAGAGACCTGGAACGGTAGGGGTGCACTGCGTGGTCAGGCTGGGTGGTGAGCGATTGTATTCTTTCCTTGTATTTCCCTTGTCATTATTATTACTGGTGGTAGCAGTAGTGATTTATGTTATACCTTAGTTACTAAACTGTTCTTATCTCAACCTGTGGGAGTTGCATTCTTTCGATTCTCCTCCCCATCCCTCTGGGACTGAGGGAAGAAAGAGGGGGGAGTGAGTGAACGAACTGCATGAGGACCTTAAACCACGACAGATGGTCTATTAATTCCTTCCAACCCAAAAATCCTATGATTTTGTTTGTTCTCAGGGGTCAGCCTGGATTTTCAGTTCTAGTTGTGCAGTCTCTCAGTTACCTGCATATGATAATGGGTTATTAGATATTGAGATAGCTAGAAGCTGGAGGGTTCTTGCATTTCAATTCTCTGAACTTATATGAAGTTTATAATTTCTTTGCCTGACAATGCATGCGGAAGTAGAAGAATTGCTTCCCCCCCCACATTGCCACTACTCCCATTTCATACATACTAAAATATCCCTCTTGGAAAGTGCACTAAGGTCAGGTTTTTGGGTAGCATAGCTTTTGCTTAGATGTTAAATATTACAGTAAACCTAAAGTGAAATTTAATGTTTTACATCTGTATATAGCCTGTTATCTTCTCCTGTATCTTTATGAAAAGAGAAATACATTAACAAGGTAATGGAGAGTTTTTCTCATTAAAAGTGTGTGTACCCTTACTTGTACAGTTACCCATTCCAGTGATTTGTTCTGCAGTGATTTGTACTGCATGCTGGGGTAAATATGATTTGCTATCCATTCAGTTGCATGATGCCTCCAGATCATATTTCTGAACCAATATGCACTAAACTTAATTTCTCTTCCTGCTTTAATTTCATACTGAAAATGAAGCTCCTGAGTTGCTGTCAAGCAGTAGACTTCAAGGAGAATGAGCTGTCTTGCAGGTGCTTGAGAACTGACAATCTTTTTACAGTCTTCTCTAACTCCTCGTACAATTCTGGCGTCTCATTTTGTGTATTCATGTTTTTTTCCTCTTTGTGACCTTTCATGCTAGCACTAAAATGTCAAGTTATTTCATGAATTAGCCAGGAAGATAATGCTAGTAGGTTTTTGTTAAGTTCATATTCTTGTATTCTGTATCATCTTGGACTTAGTTTGACAATTAGTGCTACACAGGTCTAATCTTTTCAGAAAGTTGTACTGTGGAAGCTGAATTGGCATCTATTTAAAACAAAAGTTTCATCTCACCATCCGGAAGTGTAAAAATTAATCCATCTGAACACTTAGAAATGGACTCTGAATGCTTAGTTGTACATGTTCACAGTGAATCTGTATATGAATGTGTATGTCAGCAGAGCATTTGATGTAATGAGTTTAATCTGGAAGGGTTCCTTGAGGCCTATCCAACATCTTGAGCCGCTGCTTGCATGTACTGCTGTCAGGGAATGGCAGGAGGCCTGTTGTTACTACAGTATGTGAAGAACATGTTACTTAATGAAAATGTATTTTTATTTTGTTAGTCTATGTTAAGATGTGCTTGTGCATCAAAGATGCAGTCCATTAACCTTTCACTTGCAGAGCTGGACCAGAATCTGGAGTGGAGCATCAGAGGGGCCTTTGAAGACCAAGTTGAAAGAATCCCTTGTGCAATATATGAAAGGCTGGCCGTATGCCATTTGACAATTTCTTTGATCATATTTCTCAGTAGAGAAGATGTTTTTTATAATACTAGACTCTTACAGGTATTTTCAAAAAGTTATTGTGAGTGAAGCAGATAAGCACAGTAACAGTCTTTGATGTCCGTTTGATTTGTCAATGGTTTTTGTGGGGGTTTCATTCTGAAGTAATTTTGTTTACCAAAATGGGTGTCTAATTAAACCAACTAACTAAATAACATAATATAAAGGAGAAAAATAAAGGAAAAAAAAAGCACCTTATTGCCCTTTCTGGAAAAATTGAGTTTAGGAATAGATTCCATATTTGTGTCTTACTTACAATTGTAAATGCACATTTTTCATCAGTATTTTCTGACAGGTTAGTATTGGATTTAGGCCCAGAAGGTTTTGTGCAGATGCAAGGTTTCCAAAAGCTATTGTTTTAGTGATTTTTTTCACAGTGTATTATAAATGGCTTGTTTTCTTTACTGATTTCTTCTCATTTTATTCTATCTGAAGGCATGCTCTGCAGATTAGTGTATTCCTACTGGGTCCAGCCCTAGTTAGTTTAGCCCTTTGTGAACTCCTCTTGTTTTTGATGTGGTAGGAGACTATGGCTTTGAGTAGTACTTCATGTTTGGAACTAAAGGTTTATAATGTGTGCAGTTGTTATTTGCCAGTCTGGCATAAATACACAGCATGCTTTCTCCTCTCATGGTAATAAATAACCTTGAG
Organism: Forpus xanthops; assembly: GCA_032466535.1. NCBI lineage: Eukaryota > Metazoa > Chordata > Aves > Psittaciformes > Psittacidae > Forpus > Forpus xanthops. The sequence continues at coordinate 8,008 of JASSUY010066486.1, forward strand.
GATATAGCATTCACTTTCAAGCATGTCTTAGTAGTTTATAGTCTTCAGCAGATATGCTTGAAGATGGTTTTTTGTAACTTTTGAATGATATTTGATCACATTTGTTTGAACTACATGATAATGATTTACATCATTACACAGTAAAATGATTTATTTTAAAAAATAACTTCTTAAGTAAAAGAGGGCTGGGGGAAATTGCTTCTGTGGTGATACTTTTTTTTATCAGAGTGAAATCTATTAATAGCACAGACATAATACAATTGTTATAAACCAAAACTGAAATTAAAGAAACAGAAAATTAGGACAAGAGAGTGGAAGAAAAAGGCCTTTTGGAAGTGTGCAAGCATTGTGTAGTTTCTGGGCTGCTGTTTACTGGAGTGCATTATTTCTCATGCAAGTTTATTTTTAAGTATTAAATGGAGGGCCAAGCAATTTGGATATAGAAAGTTTATGCCAGAATGTTTGTGAGGAGTGTTTGCGTTGTCTTTTCTCTCCCAAAGACTGTACTCTGCAGGATGTTATATCCATTGTATGTTGGGGAGGGGCAGGGGCAGGAGGGGGGAAGCCCTAGTAGAGTAGTTTACAAGGTATTCAAAAACAATAGAAAAGTAAGTGCTACAACAGAAAGACATTCCAAACTGATACTGGAGAAAACCATTTGTTCCTTTAAATGCTACCTAGAGGGTTTTTTTCATACCTGTTTTCTTCTGAAATGCTTCCAGTGCCTGTGAGTGGTAGCTTTGGTTACCAGTAATGTAACTGGTTGACAGGCATTTTAGGACTAGGCTAAGATTAAACTTTTGTAGGAAACTTTTCTGCAAAAAAAAAAATCCCAAACCCCAAGGAACCCTCTTGCTCCTTTTAATAGGTTGTCATCATTCCTTGATGTGTTGGCATGTTAACTTTGTCAGTTTCTGGTTTCCTACGAATGTTATTCTGTGACTGATTGGCTGTTGCGTTATTTTTCAACAGTTGTGAAGATGATTTGATAATGACCATTAAAAAGGGGGGTTGGAACTAGGTGATCTTAAGGTCCTTTCCAACCCTAACTGTTCTATGATTCTATGAAAAACATTGATAGTGGTAAAGAGGAGGGTATAGGTAGTTAGAATAGAATAGATAGTTGTGAATAATGTTCTAGTATTTGAAATTCACCATGCATGTCAGTTTCTTTTTTTTAAAAGTTTTCTTAGAAAACTGTTCAGAGAATTATAATTGTAGTCCAAGTGATTCTGGCTCTGGTTTTCTTAACTTACGTATTTTAAATATGTCTAGTAATATATCATTATGGAACATGAGAGCAAATTGGATGTGGAGGGCTGGATATAGTGCTTCTGAGTCCTTATTTCCTCTTTGGGAGTAAAACCATATGTTTAGTAGACTTTTAGTCTGAATCAAAAGGTAGAGTTGAATTGTTTGCTGAACAGGCAGAAATAAAAAAACATGTATTTTTTTTTGTTTTTAATTTTATTTAAAAGACCCTGTTTTTGTTTAACATAAATTATGAGTTTGACACTATTTTTCTCTGTAAGTAATGTTTATTGCATGTTACTGATTTTAAATATGTGAATCATAGGTATTTGCATATGGTTTACTTTCCAAATGTCTAAATAGGCCAAATGCTAACAGTAAAATGCATTCATACAGCAGACTGTTTTGCATGGATAATGCTTGTTCGAAGCACAAAGGAGTGTCGTAGATCTTTTGGGTCATTGAACGGAGTCCAGTCTGTCACAAGCAATAACATTTCTATAATACTTTTGCACATTTATGAAGCTTCAAATTGAGTTTTCAGTTTTGTATGTGGGTCTCAGAGCCTAGCTTGTTGAGAATCTCTACTGTGCAGTCCAGTCATATAATGTCATACGTGACTGCTCTGAAAACAAGTGGAGAAAATGAGCATTAGCAGTGTATTCCAAAAAGTAAGAGATCCTCTTCCTCTTTTTGTGTGTATCCTTAATAGCATTCTTCCTAAGCAAAGCTCTCTGTCAAAATATGTTTGCTGAATAATGAAGATCCATGTAAACTCATGACTTATTTTTTTAAAAAACTCAGAGTTCAAAGGCCTTCTTATTTCTTCTCTATGGACTCTTTCAGTGTGACATGTGCTGCTGCTTAGGAAGAAAACCTGTAGTTCATTTCTCAGTTATGCTGACATTTGCAGTGTTTCGTTTGCTTGGGAATTGTTAGATGCTTTGTCTGCGACAAATGTTTCTATTCATGTAGTTTTGAGCGATAGGAAGGTTTTCTCTAGATAAGAAAAGTTCATGTAAAGAATGAAATAAATTTTGAAGTTGTAATGAAATAGTGTATTAATACAAAATCACTTCTCTGATACTGATAAGAGCAGCTTTTGTTTAATACCTGGTAAGAAACATGGCACTGAAATAAATTTCCATGATTTTAGCAAGCTCTTGAAACTACCTGTGTTACAGTGATGGTAATGTGGCAGGATTTGTGTGGGGATGTGGTGGTTAGGTAATTCTTTTTAAAATTCAGTTTCTCCAAATTAGACCCCTAAATTTATACTACTAAGTATGTGGAAATGCATGCCTTCTTCAGTACCAAACATTTTAACTGTCTCTTGGATATATGAAATCAGAACCAGCTCTGAAGTTTCTTGTAGGTGCTGAAAGCCTCAGCTGTCCTTTTCTCAGCTATCCCAACTCCCAGATTTCTTTTGGCAGCTTTTGTAATGATGTCTCATGTTCAATGTGGAAAAAAAATAGGTCCAGAAACTGGTCTTTAGCATAAAATAAATGCTATCAAGAGTGTTCAGTAAGTGAAGAGGAATTGGAAGATGGTGGTGCTGCCTAATTTTGTTTCTGCCAGAGGGGAGTTAAGGTGCAGGAGAATGAGTGGCATTTTTTACTGTCATTATTTATTTATTTTTGTTTTGCTCTTGGCCATTTAAGAAGACAGTAGAGTATCAGTTTGTGCAAAATGAAATTAGCAGTTCTGACAGTGGCTAGTTTCTGCGAAAATATCCTTGCTGGTTCTCCTGTGGAGTAGCTTCACTAGCCTGCCTTCCCTAACTGTTCTTAACAGCGTGAAACCTGATTTTACCATGTGGAAGCAGACTTTGTCACAGCGGGACAAGGCAATGTGCATGTGTAACTGCAAAAAAGCTGAAGGAGTCCCAAATCACTGCAGTCTCTGCAGGGTCCACCTTTATGCTTCAGTAATTTTTCTATCGGTTAAGATAAGTGCATCGACATAATGGAGTTCTTACATACTGATTGAGAGAGGGAAGTTTTTTAGTTTAGAAGGGGAAAAATGAACAGTGAGGTGAAGAAGTGAAAACCAAGGAAATGCATAAAACTGAGATCTTATCTGTGTGACCTGCATGACACATATGTTGTAATTACACACTGTTACACAAAGTAAGATACATAGATTATGTTTTTACAGGGAAAAGCAAGGATCCACAAGTTTTTCTCAGCTGCATTTTGGGTTTAGGTAAATACCAGATACTAAAAGACTGTGCGTTAAGTCTAAAAATATTATGATTTTTATTCCCCCTTAGTTCTAATTAGGATTTTTCTGAAAGCATTAGGTGAAAGCAACATCATGCTATTTTTGTTTTAAAATGTATAACCAGATTGTATTAACAGCTCATACTTGCTTTCAGAGAGACTATTTAATGCAGCTGCTCAATAGACAAATACTTGCATCTAATTAAATCCTGAACCAGAAAGGACATAGCAGAAGCTACTGTACATTTTGTCATTACCATAAAAAAAATAGTATTTGAGGTAATAGAAGGCAATAGTGAGCCAGGAGTGTGATGTTAGTTTATTTTTCTGTCTTTCCTTTCTAATTTATTAAATAGTCCTCACAAATAGAACAGGAGGTCTGGCAGAAAAAAGGGAGTTGCAGAGGTGAATATTTTGTATAGCAGTACAGAAATCTATGTGTTGAAAACATGTAAATATGAATCTGAGCTCTATTTTTATGGGTTATTTTGATGCACAAATGTGTGTTGTTGTAAGTACAGCCTCTCCCTCCCCCCTTTAGATTTCCTGCCAAAACACAAAGGGTTTTGACTGTGGTCAAAATCGTAGTTTTTGACTAATATACAGATGTATGGTGTCCATCTAAGTGCAAAGGAAACTTTCAAGTAGCTAAGTAAATTCAGTTAATCTGTTTTCTTCTGTGCAGCTACACTAAATTTATAAAGTTTTAGCATCATGCTACATTTTGGAATGCAGCTCTCTTGAGTTGGAACAAAGCATTGGCAAGTTGTTTCCGAGTATGCAAATTATAATAACATGATACATAAGGCTTTCTACTTGATACAGTGCTGAAAGGGGCGATACAGTCAAGCACTGGAAGTGTTACTATATACCATACTCTAGTGGCATCACAGCAAATTTCATGTCCTTACTGTTCATTTAAAAGAAATTCACAATGCAGCAAGCAGCTTTGAATAAGTTTCAAAATACAGTATTGTTTTTTTGAAATATGTATTAAAAGGAAATAATATATATTAAATGGAAAAAAAGTTGAAGCAAAACCCTGACTTGAAGTGGGAAATGCTACTAAAGGTTAGTAGTATGTTTTCATGCCAACAAGGCTGCTGCTGTAATGGAAGGAAAATGTTTTTTAAGGTCAACATGTTTGAAAGCAGTGGGGGAGGTTCTTACATAGAGTAGACAGACCTAGACATGAGTATTTACTGTTGTTGGTTCTGAAACATTACAGCAGTTCTTTATGGTGAAACAGAAACAAGGAGTTTCTTACCTGCTACTGCGTGGCAGTTATGGATCTTTTGAATGCTTGACTTGAAGTTCTAGGCTGTCCTACGCAGTGAAGTCAGCAGCAATCTCAATACTATGAATGTAGAAGTGATAAGCAATAGGCAATAAGACTAAGATTGAGCAGAGTGCAGTGGAAAAATATTCTTATATTGGGTTTCTGTGTCAAGATTTTGGTAACGGGGGCTATCAGTGCGGCTTCTGTGAGAAGCTGCTAGAAGCTTCCCCTGTGTCCAATGAAGAGAGTGGCCAGCCAACTCCAAGACAGACCCACCACTGGCCATCAGTAACAGTGGCAGTGCCTCTGGAATAATGTATTTAAGAAGGAGGGGAAAGAAAACCTGAGTACTTGCATCTGGGGAGAGGACTTGAGAATATGTGACAGGAACAGACCTGAAGATGCCAAGGTCAGTGCAGAAGAAGGGGAGGAGGTGCTCAAGGGCACTGGAGCAGAAATTCCATGGTGCAGACCGTGGTGAGACGGGCTGTCCCCAGCAGCCCATGGAGGCCCATGGTGGAGCAGATACAGCCAGAGCAGTACCCCATGCAGGGGGATGCCTGAAGGAAGCTGTGACCTTGTGGGAAGCCCATGCTGGAGCAGGCTCCTGGCAGGACCTGTAAGCCTGAGCAGGGAAGAATCCACACTGGAGCAGAAGAGTGTGAGGAGTCCTCCCTGAGGGTGAAGGAGCAGAGGAGAACAATATGTGCTAAACATACCCCAAGCCCTGTTCCCTATCTCCTGCTCTGCTGTGGAAGAGGAGGTGGAGGAGTAAAGTTAAGCCTGGGTGAGGGTAGGACTTTTAATTCTTTTTTTTTTATTATCATCCAGTTCAGATTTGACTAGTGAGAAATTAAGCTCATTTCCTGAAGTCCAGTATGTTTTACCTATGATGGCGATTGGTGAGTGATCTCTGCTTGTCCTCATCTCAACTGATGCGCCTTTGATTATATTTTCTCTCCCCTATCCAGCTGAGGAGGGAAGTGACAGAGTAGCTTTTGGGGGGCACCTGGCATCCAGCTGGGGCCAACCCACCACAGTTCTAAATGGTTGTATAATACCTCAAGGAACTTAGTCATTGCATTTCAGCATGTGACTGTTAAGAGTTACATTAGAGGCTGCTTGAAGTAATTAACCATTGTACAGAGTAGATGTTTTTAGGGGTGTTCTGTGTTCTACTAGGGTAGATTATGGTGAGTTTGTTTATTATCTTTAACATCTCTGCAGGGGGGCAAAATCTTTCAGTGTTTGGAATTGGCATTGTTTTGTTTGTTGCACTGGCACAACTGTATCTTAGTATTCTGCTTTCTTGTTTCTCTGTTTGCTTTCTTCCCTTCTTACCTTAGAGGCATGCAGGGTCAAGATCTACCTCCTTACTTCCCTATTAGAAACAAAGCTCATGTTTAAGAACAAGTAAATAGGGGAAAATTAGTGGGAAAACCTGCTAGCATTAAACCTCCCAGGGCTCAGAGCAGTCTGGGAATATCAGACCTTATTCTTTGTACACTGTTGAATTAATATCAGTGTTAGAATGTAGTGCTTTTGCTAACAGTGTTTAGCTGGACATAGGAGAGAAACAATATTAGTGAGTAAATGTAGCTGAACTAAAAGATGGGGATTAGGTTTAAGTCTGGATAATTTCTTACTACAAATCTTGCTTATTCAAATCTCTCTAGTGAAAACAGAATAGGTCCTGAATAGGCTCTGCATAATGGTACCTTCTGTGCATACGTTAGAAATGTTTTAATTTAGTTAATGAAAAGAATAGTTTGTGTGCCTGCATTGCTTGTCAAAGAGGAATGCAAAGTGAATTGTTTCCTCAACACAGAAGCTTCTAATGAATGTTTCCTATTTCTATTAGTGGAGAAACTATACCTGAAAATTCTGATCCTGCTTATTCCATCAGGTATCCCTTTTATTGACCTCATTTACCTACCTTTTTTTAAAAGAAAAAAAAATATTTCGCATCACATGACAGGGAACATGATTACAATAATGTAGAGTATGTGTTGTACCACTGCACCAGCAAGCATTTGACAAAAGAAGTAGTATCTTGGTATTACTGATGTGCTTAATGAAGGCAATAGACATTAAGAAAAAGAACCCCCCCCCCCCCCTACTGTTCTCAGTAGTCAGTTTGATTAATAATGAGTTACCTTAGATTCTTACTAATTTTTCCACACATAAGTAGTAGTGGCCAAGATGGCCTCAGCAGTGTTTTCCTTTAACAGGCCATGTAGGGACCTGATCCTGCATTCATTACCCATTTCAAACTCCTGTATAGTTTACAGTCATCCATGCTTTGTGGATGTGCTTCCGTATGTTACCATTTCTGGATTTAAAGTAAAAGTACTGAAGCTCTGCAAAGGTAACTGCAACATCATAATGTCTGGAATGCTCTCATGTTTTGTGGATGGTTGGTTTCTGAATATTATATTATGTGCACATTCTACCTGTTTACTTAATTTATATGTACTGAGCACGCATTATGTTAAACCACTGGTTTTGATGCCATCTATCTAGCTAAGTACTATCACACTTCAAAAAGCCCCTGAGAAAATACAAGCTTTTCTTATCTCTGTCCTGTCTCATATTCCCAGATGAAAATCTTGTATCTATTACGACAAGTAAAGCTGAAACTGGTATTTTATTCTGTCTGCTATTTCATTGTCTGATAACTCATGACTGTTAGTGCAGGGTATTTGACAAGATTAATGACACAGCTAACCTCTTTGTGCTACTCTCATTACCAGTATTTATCTTAAAATCCACTTCTAATAGGTAATATGTATGGGCCCTTGAATGTGAAAGCTACTGAATATCTTTTTAAGCACTGAGCTGAAAGCTGCAATCACATATGGGGAGGATGCAACCCTACTTTAATAAAAAGCTCTGGGTAAATCCAGTAAATATTGCATATTGTGATATTCAAGAAGGCTGGGAAAAAAATACATGCCTGGGTAATCTTTCTCTATTATACTTAAACTAATAATTGATTTACTGCTTTTTATAAATGCCCCATTCTCAGTAAGGAGAATGTTCTTCACTGAAATAAAATGCAGAAAATATAGTCAATGTAACTACTATTTATACTGTTGGATAGTTAATAGTTTGTGGTTTTGCATTCGTTTTCTAATTTTGCTATACTTTTGAGGGAGGATGAAATATTTAGTAAGTAGGGTTGAATGCAGATGGGCGAGCTCTTACTGTTAAAATTGAATTTTAGTAAGTGACAAAATAGATCTAATGCTGCTGTCCAGGCTTATGGATATCTTATGTAAACCTAAAGCAGTCGCTTGTAATTTTATTGTGTGTTGTATTGGAGCCACACCTTCTGGATGTTTGCCCTGTCCAAGGATTTTAAAAAGCTGATTAACCAGAGTGATGGCCTGCAAACACTCTGTATAACTACTTACAGAAACACAGAAAAAGGAGAGCAAGTAAAAGAGAAAAGAGCAGTAGGTACTTTTTCTCAGCTTGTTCTTTTCCTTTACAGGAGCATTCTTCTCCACCAGTCTCCTGTAGCCTGATGTTTTCCATGCTGCATCAGCAAATTGTTGCATTTTTAGGACATGTTTTTCTAAGTCAGAGTTGGGTTTGGTTTTGTTTTCTGTCCTGGTGGTGGAGGCAGCATTAGCTAACATTCTCTAGTGGAAGCAAGGACAGGCGACCTGGGAAGAATACAGTGATGTTGTACAGGAAGCTAAGGACCAGTTTAGGAAAGCTAAGGCCCAGTTAGAATTAAACTTGGTTAGGGATGTTAAGGATAACAGGAAGGGATTCTATAGGTACACTGCAAATAAAAGACAGGTTAGGGACAACATGGGCCCTCTTCAGAAGCTATTGGGAGAACCGGCTACCCTGGATTTGGAGAAAGCTGAGGTTCTTAACGACTTCTTTGCCTCAGTCTTCATCGGAAAATGTTCTGACCATAGCAACCAAGTCTTGGAAGGCAGATGCAGGGACAGTGAGAATGGAGACCCTGTGCCCACTGTAGAAGAGGATTGGGTTCGAGACCATCTTAGGAACCTGAACATATACAAGTCCACGGGACCTGACGAAATCCATCTGCGGGTCCTGAAGGAGCTGGCAGATGAAGTTGCTAAGCCACTCTCCATCATATTTGAAAAATCATGGCAGTCAGGTGAAGATCGCAATGACTGGGAAAAGGGAAATATAACCCCCGTTTTCAAGAAGGGAAAAATGGATGAGCCCGGGAACTACAGACCAGTCAGCCTCACCTCTGTGCCTGGAAAAATCTTGGAGCGGATTGTCCTGGAAGGCATGCTAAGGCACATGAAACACAAAAAGATGGTTGGTGACAGCCAGCATGGCTTCTCTAAGGGGAAATCCTGCCAGACCAATCTGATGTCCTTCTATGGTGGGACTACGGAACTGATAGACAGGGGTAGAGCAGCTGATGTCATCTACCTGGATTTGTGCAAAGTGTTTGACACTGTCTCACATGACATCCTTGTCTCTAAGTTGGAGAGTCATCAATTAGATAGGTGGACCACTTGGTGGATAAAGAGTTGGCTGGATGGCCACATGCAAAGAGTTGTGTTCAATGTCTCAATGTCCAGCTGGAGACCAGTAATGAATGGTGTCCCTCAGGGATTGGTGTTGGGACAGATCTTGTTCAACATCTTTGTCAGTGACACGGACAGTGGGATTGAGTGCGCCCTCAGCAAGTTTGCTGATGACACCAAGCTGTGTGGCTCGGTTGATAAGTTGGAGAGAAGGAATGCCATTCAGAGGGACCTTGACACGCTTGTGAGGTGGGCTGATGCCAGCCTGATGAATTTTAACCATGCCAAGTGCAAGGTCCTCCACCTGGGCCAGAGCAATCCCAGGCACAGCTACAGGTTGGGCGGAGATGAGATTCAGAGCAGCCCTGAGGAGAAGGACTTGTTGGAGTGTTGGTTGATGAGAGAATGAACAGGAGCCAGCAGTGTGCTCTTGCTGCCCAGAAAGTCAACTGTATCCTGGGCTGCATCAACAGAAGCGTGACCAGCAGTATGAGGGAGATGATCCTGCCCCTCTACTCTGCTCTCCTGAGACCTCACTTGGAGTATTGTGCGCAGTTCTGGTGTCCTCAACATAAAAAGGACATGGAACTGTTGGAACAAGCCCAGAGGAGGGCCACGAGGATGATCAGGGGACTGGAGCACCTCTCCTATGAAGATAGGATGATGGAGTTGGGGCTGTTCAGCCTGGAGAAGAGAAGGCTGCATGGAGACCTCATAGCAGCCTTCCAGCATCTGAAGGGGGCCTGTAATTGGGGAGTGACTCTTCATGAGGGACTGTAATGAGAGGGCTAATGGGTTCAGACTTAAAGAGGGGAAGTTTAGATTGCTTCATAATGAAGCAACAGTGTTTGCCAGGGAGAGCAATTAAATAAAACTATTGAAAGATTTTTGAGTTGTTAGGTGGCTGCCAGCCACCATTTTAAGTTAGCTCCAAATTCCATGCTTTCAGAGCTGATCTTACACTTTGTGAGTTACCTGATGAATGCATTAGTTACTTCTAATTAAAACATCTTGTCTAACATTAGGTCAGCAGTGGGTGGATTTTATGGAAGATTTACCATATGTGCATGGTATAATCTGAAGATAGTCTTGTGGCACATACCAAAGCATTTAGGTTTTTAAATAATGTGGAAAGTCAAGAGCAAATTATGAGAGGTAGATGATTTTGTTTGGGGAAGTATCAGACACTGTCATTGTCCCCTGAAAAAAAGGAAAACTACTTCATATGATGAAAGAATGGTTTCTGAAGATGTGAATAAAAATCAATCGACAGTCCACTGATAGATTTTTATTTTTTTTAACAATAGAGACATGAAAGACTAGAAATGTACTAAATTGTGACAGTGAAGTATTTTGAGTTATAATGAATAAAAGCCATTAATCTTGAAAATTTAATTTTTTTTAGAGGCATTAGCCAAGGAGAAACCTAATGTAATTACTTGGTAAAGTGTTTTGTGCAAAATGATGCTTGGAATATTGAAATTGCAAGAAAATGTAAAAATAAGCTTTAGTAAAAAGTAGGATATTAAAACCTGGGAGAAAGTGTATTGAGTGAGCAAAGTACATTTCTGTCACAGTCAGTAAACATCATTAAGATTAAACTGCAGGGGAAAGCAAATAGACTATTGTTATAAAATGTGAAATTAAACAATACATACGCACAATCAAAATAGTGCTAAAAATAGGAAATTCAGCAAAGTTTCTTTGCCACAGATATTTCACTGCAGTTGCCTATATTTGTTTGTCTTTTATGTACATGCTATTTAGTGGACAAGGATAAGTAAAAAGAATTGTGATTGGAAGATATGAAAGCCTAAAGTACAACTTCCAGCCCAAATTCTAGTGGATATGACACTGACCCCTTTTCACCTAAACAAAGTAAATTTAAGTCATTGCATAAGTTCAGCAGTGATAGACTGAAAGAAATTATTTGGTTTGCAAGCATTTGTTATTGCAATTATCTCAAGCACATTTATTTCACCTGATTGTGATCCATTCATGGAACCACAACTGGAGGAAATGCCACAGCTGACTGACTTTGACTTTTGACTGAATTAAAAGTCAAAATTTTTTTTGCTTTGGAAGTTATCTCACCAATAGGACAGAAGCAGTTCTACAATGTTATGTTTTGTTTTTTTTTGTTTTTTTTACAGTCTCTGATATGATGCTTGCTGGACCAGTCCAATGTTGCTTGATGTTTGGAGACACTCAACTTATTTGGCTTAAAGAGGAGCAATCAGATATTGAAAGAAGCAAGTGAATGATTAAGTTACTTGCAATAAACCTAGTATAGTGTTTCTTATTCAAAGTAGTGATTTGAAGTAGTTTTTGAATCGAGAGCTAGGAACCTCATGTGCAAGTGTGGTATTAGTAAGGCTGCTCTATAGGGAATTTGATTTGCAACTCAAGTCATTATTTCTCTGATAGCTTAGGATGATCCATTCCTTCCATTCCTTCTGAGTTAATTGCTGTTTTACCTAACAGTTCTGTATGTTTTATCTGAATCATATTTGCTAACTTTAAGAGCTTATCCACTGAAATCAATGGAACTCAGTGTAGAACATTAAAATATTAGTCTGTAATAGTTTGACTGACTTGGTATGTGTTAAAAATTATTATTCTTTAAAAAAATTAAGAGCCAATGTTTAAAATTGCCTTCTAATCTCCTAAGAAAACCCAAACAATCTTAACACCCCCACAAACAGGCTTTCTTTGTTTTTTTTTTTTAATTTTTTTTTTTAGTTGAAATGAAGAAAATATTCTTTAACATGGATTTCTTTTGCTGATATCACATTGAATTTCTGATATAATGAACTAATTTAATTGCTTGTTGGTTGGTGACATGATACACAACAATTTTACTCCAAAAGCATAACAGAATCCAGGGTATCACAACTGAACTTAAGTGTCCTGACAGATAGCAGTTTCTAAAGTTGCATTTTTCTGCCAAAGGAAAAGGTACAAATGAAATTAACAGCAGTTTTGACAAATAATTCTACGCAATAATTTTTAGGATATAAAATAGGAGTTAGGTAGTTTATCTTTTTTCATTCTTTGAATTTGATGTTAGAACTGAAATATCTGTTTTCCAGTACTGATCAAAAATTGCTGTGTTAGAGCTTTATCACAAAACGATTTATCGCATTGTGTAGAACACTTAAAAAAAGCTTTTTATTTGTATTAGGCTTCTGTACTGTGCTAAGGTGGTCAGATAATCTTTAAATTCTCTAAAATATCTCCTCAGAAAAATAATTATTTTTTCCATTAAAGCAGTTTGTGAGGAATTTGAGATGCTTACAGATGTCTGTATGTATTTACTGTTTACCAGGAATTGAGGTGCACTAATTGAGCTGCACATACTTGATACTTTTGGAGAATTCAACTTTGTTGATAATAGTTATAGCTATTATGTCTTTGTAAGAAATGTCCTTCCTTCCTTGAAAATTCTCTTTTTCTAATGGATAGCTAATGGATGTCACTGGATACTGCTGCAATCAGAGACAGCACCTCCTAGAAAATAATGAATTTTTTTAGAATGAAATAACGTTGCTCTTAAGCCAGCTATGGGAGCTAAGGGTTGCATATGATTTGACTTTTTGTTTAGCATTCTTGTTTAAGGCAAGGAAAGCAAGGAAGAGGGCATGTTTTGCCTTTTGTAGAGATGTTTTAATTGGGTAAGTAATCTCTCCGATTCATTCAGTCTATTTGTAAAAATAGATTTTTAGGTTTTAATGTATTTCCCCTTGTCTGTGCTCTCTGCAGCTACCCTCTCTTGTGTCATCATACTGTGGAGGAGGCTCAAGTATCTCCTTGGTACAACTGAAGTTATACAGTTAGCGTGGAAGGGAAAGCTCAGTGCCTGATTTTTCAGCTTTGATTCCCATATGGTCTGTTAATAAATTTTAACCTCAATACCCTGCCTTCTACTTACTGGCAAATGGTTTCAGTCACAAGCTCCCATGGTCATACATATACTTTGTGTTTCTGAGCTAACTTCAGTTCACAGATTTGATTTAGTTGAGAAACATAAAGCTTTTTCTGTAGTTCGCTGTCTCTGTTTCTTTAAATAGTAGCTATAGTAAACTTTATTAGTGATTTAGTTGGTGCAAGAGCCAAAATTTTATCTGAATTACTTGCAGTTTTTACTATTTTGGTGTGCCCCAAATGTGAAAGAAATACATAGAATTTTTTTTTTTTTTAATACACATTTCCCAGGAGGTTAGGTTGCAAATTGCATAAAATTAATCTTCAGTTTAATATAAACTTAGACTGTATTTTTAAGGGTTTGTGTGTTTGGGGCTATTTTGTTCCCTTTTTTTGACTAGTGCGAATGTTCCTCAGCACATTAGATGCTACCAGGGAGAGGGGGATCAGAATTCTATGATTACTATTGACTGTTGAAACTAAACCCCATATCTTCCTTTTAGAAGAAAGTTGTCTTTAATCACAAGCGTTTTACGAAGATCAGCTCACAGTGGGCACAGAAATGCTACGTTGCACTGTAGGTACTCAGAGAGTGCAAAAGATTACCACTTGTAGGAGTTCTGGTCAGCTTTCACTAGTATTCATAAGATACTGCAAGGCATATGTGTGCAAATATGGAATTAATATTAGATATATTTGACTGCATCATAATTTCCAAAGATAAGCTGGCCATTTTAACTGGGAAAGAACTCTAATTTAGATCTTTTGTTTATGAATACTAACGAGTTGTGAATGTATTAAGATGCAATTTACAAGAGAGTGAATAAATCAGTTTTGAGACTATATTAATCTAATGCTGTATAGGCAAATACCCAGAAATAATTAAAATGATCGACATGTTGGTATTGCATGTGACCTCCTACAATGTTATTTTGCATAAAAAGGGTGAGTAAGGGGAAAATGTCCATACATTACAGATTTAATTGGCAGTTTCTGGGTATTAGAATAGAGGATTATTTTCATGCCTAATGTACTTAATGTGAATTTAGTATTTGAGAAAGGTTGATAGGTGAAAGATTAGGATAAAGGTTGACTAGTAAAAGGTTTACAACTTCTGGATTGACAGCCCTGGGAATCTGACAGTAGCTGCACAAAGAACCAAAACAGCACGCAGGCAGTGCTGTGGCCATCTTCTTGCCTCCCCATACCTTACCAGTGATGCATATACTTTCATCCAGAGTTCATCTGGAGCTCTGAGATGTATTCTTCCAAATCATGGCTTTTTGCTTAAATTTACTTGTGAGAGGAGTAAGCACAAGAATACAGTGATGGCAATGGCTCCTCTCTTCAGGATCCCAACCTACTAAAAATCGGTTTATGAGCCCACATATGCCATTATATTGCAGCCAGTTATCATTACTTTTTCTGAGACACCTTCTGGGAGAGGGCTGAAAACATTAAACCTGCAGTAAAGTTGATAATTTTTCTCTGAAGTGGCAAAAGCTTGTTACAGATGTCAAGGTGAGCATTCAAATTCAAACTTCAGTCAAATTCTTTCCATAAAAGTGGTGAGGACCAACTGACTGCTTTTGAACTGTTTTGATGTCCAGAATGTGATCTATTTCCCCATCTCTCATTCTGTTAAGTGTGGGTTGCTTGAAAACATCTGAGGAAGCTAATATGAGTTGGAAACTAATTGTTTGAGGCTGTACCTCTTACTCATACATACATTTTGTTTCCAATTATACTTTACAGAAAGAAAAAAAATCAAGTTATGATAATTCTGCTCTTAAAAATATGACCTTTTGATAGTATTTCCTGCGGCTTATATTCATGCTTGTGCAAGTATTATACAGTAGCTGAAGTCTGTGGTGTTTATGTCTCAAGAGAGTTAGATCTCCAGAAAGTTAAATAAACAGAAAAAAATATTTCATTTCTGTTTTTTCCCTAACTCAGAGTGGAATTCCCAGTTTGTCACCGGCAGATGATGATGTTGCATATGAAGTTGTGAGGACACTTTGAAAAAGTAATAGAGCGAGCTGCATAAGATTTTTTGTTTGATTGTTGTTTTTTTTTTGTTTGTTTGTTTTGTTTTTTTAATTATTTGTCTTTAGTTTTGTTAGATATTATGGGCTTTTTATTGCAACCGATAATTATTAACTTGATATGACATGACAGTGCTGGATTTTTGTCTCTACTGAATTTGTAATCCACCACGCAACTGTGGCTTGTGTCTTTGAGCAAGAAGAATGAGGATACAGGTAATGGAAAGCAGTCTCTAAACTTTTATCACATCTTGTTGTATAGGTTTGTTATCAGCTAATAGGGCCCAACACTTCCTCTGTGACAGGTTGCTAAGGTTTCTCAGTACAGTTGGCCTTTTAATAATATGTTAAGAAAATTTCATAAATTCAACTGTTCATATAATTTTTGCATATTAAAGGACAGCTTTGCTGAGATCTGAGCAAAGCTGCAAATACTTTCACTGTTTAAAGTTATTCATTTTCCTTCTAAATTTGATGATTTTCTTTGCTTTACTACCTCACATGACAAAGCGTGGTAAACTTTAATAGTATTATTGTGGTCACAGGGGAAGGGAGCTCTGCCAGAACCCTGTAGCATGAACTTCCAGTGAAAATTCTGAGTATAGTATACAGAATTCTTTCAAGAACTTTTGAAGATACCAATAGAAGACATACTGGTAAAACCATTAAATGTGAAAAGCATAAGAATATTTGGCTACAAGCTATGTGATCTTTGAAGTAAAGCATGTTTCAAGGAGAAGCTAGCTTTGGAAACGGTAAAGGTTGAAGGATGAAGTCTTTATACATAAACCTTCGGGAAGTGGGCTGTACCAAAGAGCATGCTGAAGATTAAGGAGGAGTAGTTAACAGGGGTATTCCTCATCATATTTTGATAGTTCTGCTAAGACTGCAAGTTTAAAGAAATTACCTGTAAGACCTTTCTTGGTCCCACTATGTTTGATCCACTCAATTTGACTTATTTGTTTAGGAATCCCCAAATGTTATTCAAGTAATGTACATTAACAGGATATTGATTTCTCTTGAGGCAAACATCAATATTTATTGAAAGGAGAAATAAGTACTGACTGAAGTAAAGCCAAAGTCAGTTTTTTCCTCAGAACTATAAACCTTAATGTTCACTGAAATGCCAAGTAAATATACAGTGTTCACCATCTAAATCTTAATAATTCTGTGGGGATATGTATAACACTATCGTTGCTGTTTACATGTAGCATGTGACTGTTGTAATAAATACGTAAAAAGAATTTGAAGAGATGTAGCTTCTTCACTAATGGAAGCACAGCTATGAAAATGTGATTGGGTAATACTGGCAATTATGGTCAATTATTTTATAGTATCATGGCTTTTGGCAGAAAATATTTTATTTGCATTCTAAATTAGTGGGTTTTTTTCTGTGATGGATTTTTTTTTTTTTAATTTTTTTTTAAATCCCCAGGAGAGTTAACATCTGTAGTGTACTTACTGCAAATATGAATTTATACTAATTAAAGGAATTGTCATTGATTTGCAAGCCAACTAAACGTGTGCATGATAAACATTGTATGCTTTTATAAATATTTGTATACTTTTAAAGTATTATGCCTGAAAAAATATATTAGAAATATGTTATTTAAGATCATGTGATCTGTAAGCATTATCTGAGTAATTATTTGTTAGATAAAGGTGATGCAGGCAAGTTTGTTTCTTTGTTGTAGTTAAAGTGGCTCTAAGGGTGCATTCATATCCAGGTTTAGTTGACTAGACAGAGATATCTGTCTGGAAGCAAAACCAGCAAATGATGTAAATGGAGACGCAGTTCTTACAGCTCAGTTTTGAGAAGATATTAACAAATTTGACTTACTAACAAGGCTGTTTTCAGCCTCCTGTAAGTTTGCATATTAATATAAAATCCTGGTTATTATTTGCAAAAGAACTTCATTAGACTGATAAAGTCCAAGCAATATTGCACATCTGATGTGCACTGTTAGTTTTGTTTTAACATTAAATGTTTTTTCTCATATGTCTGCTTTCCAAGTCAAGTGGAATAAGGTCTTCACAGTCTTCATCCTTGTAGTGGCAGATCTAAAGGATTTTCATGGTCCTTTTCATTTTACTAGTTGTCTTTATCATTCTTTCACACAATACCTCATGTGTAAAGGTAGCATAATTTTAAAAGTGGTAAGGATTTTCATGCTTGATGAGGTGATTAATGTACAGAAAGGTCACTCTATGTAATGTCATTGATTAAAGTGGCAGTGACGAAATTGCCCACAATGTCCAGAAAGGGGACACTTCCTGTGCTGTCTATGCTCTCTTTTTCTCTGCTGTGGCCTTTGCTTCTAACTGCCTATCTGCAGTGCAGAATGAAACATACACAGTCTGTAAGCAGAATTTTTAACACTCTTTTAGCACCACAAAGCATAATAAGACTTCATTCCAATCTATAAACTGAGAAGACATGTTCTAATGAAGTATGTGAACTTCACATTTTGAAATACTAGTGTGTGCTGTTGTATGTAACCTTCAGGTAGCAGTACCCTTTTCTGAAAGCCAGTACTTGAGAATGACGTATTGAGGTTTTTCAGGCAGAATTAGACACAGGAGAAGACAAAGTCAATGGGACTTAGAAAGTAAAGACACTAGGATGAACTTACTGAGGTATGTGATCTAACCAACACTGCTGCTGAATGATAAGGTTCTTTTCAGATAAGTTGCAGATTGTGTATGTGAAAGTAATATAGTTATTTAATTTTCTTCCAGTTTAAAAACAGGTGGAACAGAAAATACAGTGCCTTCCCCTTTTATAAAGCTCAAATCAGTAATACTACTTCTTCATAGAGAATGCTGTCATTGAATAACAGTCTGCTGCCAGGAAAATGCTGAAGCAAGCTGGCTTCTATTTTCAAAGTCGGCACTGCTGCCTTTGAAATAATCTTGTGGATGTTATATGATGGAATACTAAATAGAAGAACAATTGCAGATCTTTTGACAACGTTCTAATGACTTCACTCCTATTATATCAAATGATTTATGTAGATGTAATCATTGTGGTTGATAGATGTTAGTGTGGCGGGGTGACATTTGATTTTTGTTCTGTTTGAATTCTGATTAGTGTAAAGAATAAATCTGGGCAGTGCGGTTAGAAAAAAGCGTACCTGTGTGACTAAACTGGTGTCTGACTGACATTTATTTATTTTTATCAGTGTGGAAGGGTCAGCAATCCTTATTATTCAGACTTGAAAGTGAATTTTAATGCTTTTGAAAAGAATCTGATTGGCAGCCAGAGGAGGTAAAGTCCTTTCTCCATCTGCAAAAGAGACATAGGGTAGATGTTCCTGTCCTGTGTTTAGTCTATTCTTACTATGGAAGAATAGCATTTGTAGTCGCAGATCTGATTCATAGCAGTACCCAGTATTTTGGCCATGTGGGTTTGTATCATAACCTGCCGTATATTGCCTTTCAGGAATATGAGGGACAGTAAAATTTCATGCTCTGTTTCCAGTGGGAGAAAACCAGGGGTTGCTGACAGAGTGGCTGTGTGTAGAGATGACAGAGATGAAAAATGTGTGGAATTTTAGTTACTTTCATCTTCCTTTCTGTAACTTCTTTCATCTCACAGCTATTGCAGAGCAAGAGTAGTGACTGATTTGTTACTGGGAAGGTCAAGATAAATATTTCCTTCTGGATATATAACTATTTTCTGTTACTTTATAACTTACATTGCAGTTCTGGCCTATTTTTTTTTTTTTTTTAGTTGAGTTCAGTTGTCTTTTGGTGAGCCTTGAAGAGCTGGAGTGGTAATTTCCAGGTCTTGTCTGCTGAATGCTAAATGCACCTGTGTACTGGATCTGTCTGAGATGGAGTTCATTTTCTTCACAGCAGCCCATATGGTGCTGTGTTTCAGACTGATGTCTCAAACAATGTTCTGGCTGTTGCTGAGCAGCTCTTGCACAGCACCAAGGCTTTCTCTTTTTCTTGCTCTGCCCACTGCCCTCAATGAATAGGAAGGGATGGGGCAAGAAATTGGGCAGAGACACAACCTGGGCTGCTAGCCCAAGTTGACTAAAGGGATATTCCACACCAGGAAACATGCTCAGCCTAAGGGGGAGTTTTTGGGGGTGACCATGAAGGCATGCACATACCCACATGACTCTCTTAGCTGCTACTGTGGTGGGTCGGAGCCATGTGGAATGGAAACAGGTTTGAGCAATCCTATGTAAATCTGTTTTGCTCACTTCAGTTCCCTTTAATATAAAAAAGTCTGGCAGTGTTAGTCAAAGTATATCTTGCAATTTGTGCTCTGGATCTTGATGTCATTGACATCCATTTGAAAGCATGTTTTAGAACAGTTCTGTTAATTACAAAATGTGGAAATGGTGAGGGGACACATTCAGTCCTCATTTGTTTTCATCCCCTGTCCTCCTCCCACTTTGTCTCTTAACTCCATGTGATTCCAAATCCATTTTTTAGGGGTGAGCTGACCCTTGTGCCGCTGTAAACTGTTGGACTGGCTTGTTATAAAAGTAATGTTTTGCTTGAACAAATGTGGTTAGGTTTAAGAGAAAGCAGCTGCTCCATATATGCTGTTCTGGCTAGTGCATGGAGAGTTTCATACAGTCCTCTGGCAGAAGTGGGAAATTGAATTTTATTTTTTTTGTTGAGAGAAATGAACATGTTCTACCAGGTGCTTTGAGAAAGTTACATTAACACCTTCAGGGAGCTGGTGAGATGAATACTGGTATGTTTTATAGATCTTAAGGTAAGCAGGTTCAGTTTGTCCCCTCTTATTCCATAACCTGTAAGATTTCACCTCAGCAGCCTCAGTAGGAAACCAGTGGCCAGTCTGACAAAAGTTTATTGTCAAAAAGATACCCAGGTTTAATTTGAAAGTACTGAGAGAAAGGGCAGTGGCTTCAGCAGTACCAGTAGTTAATCACTATCACTATTAAATATTTATGACTTATTCTTAATTTGAATTTGTCTGGATTTAATGTCAAGCCCTTTCTTAATGCTGGGTATTTCTCTGCTACATTTGAAGAGCACTTTAGTACCTGATGCTTTCTCCCTGTGAATGTTCTTAAACGCTAATTAAGTTACTGCTCAGTCTTCCTTTTGATAAGCTAAACAGATTGAGCTGTTTTGTGCTCTCACTTTAAGACATTTTGTCCAATCCTTCAAAAATATTTTGAGGTTCCTTGGTTCTTCCTTTTTTTTTTTTTTTTAACACCTTCAAATTTTCAATATTCTTTTCCGAGTATCAGAAACAGATACTGTATTTTAGCATTGATTCCAGTGATAATGTACTTAGAGATAAAATGGCCTTTCTGCTCCATTGTTCGTATGTGAGCCTCTTTGCTGCACTACAGCCTTAATATTTTTCTCCTAGATGTATTACTTCCACTATATTAAATGTGTTTGCTTTAGAAGGCCTTCTTTAGCATGTGTACTATAAAATACAATATTTAAAGCAAAACACAAATGACATACGGTGTATTATTATATACCTCCATGGTGAGAGGATTCTTCAAGTTTGTTTAGGAAAACATTTATGTGAAAAAAATGAACCTAATTATGTAAGTTCACTTAAGAACTTATGCTGCTATTATAGTTAACATTTTGGATGCAGCTATATAAATAGATAATAGTGGTTTGGATTTTAGACAAATATTGTTTGTTATTTGCAGAGATGTATTGAATAAACTCTTGATATTTGATCCACAGTCAAGCATTTGTCTGTAAATCTCCTTCAATTATTAACATGAGTTAAATTAAAAAGAAAAAAAAAAAAAGATAACTTGAGAAACATAGCTGATGTTATCGAAATAGCTCATGATCTCATCCAATAGTTAGGCTTTTTTAATTCCTCATATCCCATGGCTCCTTAGTCCTCAAGTTCTGGTCTGTGTATTTATGAACCGATACAGATTTGTACTTTTCCAGTTGGAACTAAGTAATATGATATGTTTCCTAAATAATTCACTAAAATAAAAAATTCAAGTTAACCAGGTATTTGCTTTTCAGGTTCATATGCAAAATAATTCTCTGTTCCTCTCTCCTAAACGTTTATATACTCTGAGGCCTTTGAGATGATACATGACATTATTTTTCCTCTGAAGTTTTCTTTGTAATGATTGACTTCAAAAATATTTCAGTCAACGTTGAAATTACTTTTCTCTTGTTCGGTTCCCTGAAAAGATCAAATCATAGAATCATAGAATAGTTAGGGTTGGAAAAGTCCTTAAGATCATCTAGTTGCAACCCCCCTGCTATTAGCATGCCACCCAAGGCTATGTCCAACCCGGCCTTGAACACTGCCAGAGATGGAGCATTCACAACTTCCCTGGGCAACC